>VDFB02281492.1:202246086-202481015 GCA_007258455.2 Sequoia sempervirens
GATGATTTTTACATATCTTTGATCCCCCTAAGTCTCCATTTGAGTCTTACCTTAGGCATATTTTCCTCATTTTATGATATTTTTACCCATATTTTGGTCGTCTGACCCCGTAGAATCCATCAAGTCATGCATTTTCATGTTGTGGTCCATATCAGCATAGGTCTATCTAGGTCTCCCTGACCCATGTTGCATGTGTGTTAACATATGTTTGTTGTAGGTGATCAGCAAGACTTGTTCATTGTTACAGCAATCGACATTCACCTATAGGGTTTCTATCTGCATGACTTTCACGTGGTTTCGACGACTGAGGAGGAACCTATCGGCATGAGTTTGGTCGTCAGGATAGTGTCTCATTGATTTTGAATTGTCTCCCTAACTAATGCATGTGGAGGTTCATCGACGAGAGCTTGGAGATATTAGAATGTGATCTTAGGAGGCTGTTATGTCTTGTCGACACGGGGTTTTCATCAACATGTTCTCTAGGAGAGTCTTACCGAACAACACATGGGTGGTTTCTTCAGCCAAACATATTGCTTCCGATGTGAGGTCATAGCGAATATACATTGTCACACCGACCGGTGGTGGGAGGATGCATATCGGTAAGACTTGAGGCTTTCAAAGTAATGTCTCGGCGAGTGACCTTCGGTCTTGCCGATAACACAATGAGGACTTTGTTGGGATGAAAATTGGATTGTCTTAGTGACACAAAATATGGATAAAATCTTTTGGTAAAACAAAGTGCACTCTATATGAGGTCTCCCCAATGTCGGTATGTTACGGTGACCCACATAAGATAAAAGAATACATCAGCGAGAGGACCAATTTGTCATAGCGACTCATGATGAACGAAAATTTTTAGTAAAGAAAACTCTAATCTGTGAGATGTCTCTTCGATATCTCAAGGTTATAGCGAAATGGATGAAGCAAGGAAGCACGTTTTGGTAAGAAAATTTCTTATGTCTTAGCGACTAGGAGATGGCATTTGGGGTGACTCTCGATATAATGAAGCATTATCTACATGATGTTTCCCCAAATCCATGATGTCACAGTGAAACACATTGGGATAGGAGGATTTTCTTTGATTTTTGCATAACAAACAGAATGCTACAGTGACATGCAAGAGGCAAAAGGACGCATATCGATGAAACATAATGAGATCAAAACTAGGAAATAACGCACTCATGTTATAATGCGAGCACGTTATATTTTCTTTGGGAATCCCTAAGCCTTAGCATTGGTAGTTGCCTTGGAATACCAACCCAAAGGGTTGGAGGGCATTCCCAATGACTAGAGATGTGTTTTTGCAAATTCTATAATTTTTTCACATAATCGAGTTCGTGCTCACCATCAGGATTGCATCTAGTTCAATATCAACAAAAGAAAACACATGGGTAATGTTAGGTTCTCTCTTAGCTATCCAACGATGTAATTTTTTTCACTTTTTAACAATGTTAAGCTTTTCATCCCTAATTTCTTTTGTTTGTATGTCTCTTTTTCACCAAAAAGCAATGTTTGGTTTTTTTTTTTTGTTATAAATTAACCGTTCATCAAAATTTCAAATAAATTACATTTTTAGAAACTAGACTCTATTCTACATTTTAAAAAAAAATTTAAAAAAATCAATTACCTTCAAAAAAATTTAGTGGGAGCACGGCCAAAATTCTGGCCTTCAGGAAGTGCCCACTTAGAAAATTAGTAAAAAATCAAATATTCATTAAAAAATTATCAAAAAATTCATGCATCAACTAGATACTGTTAGCTAACTTTTGACCGTAGCAATTTTTAAAATACTACAAAAAGTTCACCGTGCTCAGGTCATAAAAGAGTTGCTATGTTATGTTTTCTGACAAAAATAGTACCAATTTTTGTACATCCCTCTTTTGAACCCCTTAATCTCAACCAGTTTCAAAATAAATTAGTAGTTTAGAAAGTAGACTTGGAGCACTTCGATCCTTGCTTTTTTTCCATCTCAAAATTTTGAGTGTAACTATCCTCAATTTCATGTCCAAGGTCAGTATTTCTTGATTTCAAAAAAAAAGAGGCCACTTAAACCCCCTTTTTGGGAACCATCTTGGTGCACTTACCCTTTCATTAACTACTATTACATCATATTCCTAAAAGGTTCCTTTAAATGATTCTTTGTAATTAGTAGTGCTTAGGGAATTCCCAATACCATGCTCAATTCAACAACCCTATACCATACCACTTCCATCCAAGTATGTCAAGATCTTAAATTAAGCTGCACCATAGTCATTATTCATAATTCAACTTCAACATCTCAAGGTTTCATTACATCAACATAAAGGCTAGGCTTATTACTCTACACAAAAATACCTTGATCCACACCAACCCATAGGAAAGCATTCCACTTGGAATTTACATAATAGATCCAATATTAAGGTTCTTGTACTCAAGGATCAATAGATATCCTTGAAGGACTTACAACATTACTTATAAACTCGTTTGAGTATAAATCATTACCTGAATCTTTTTAGGAACACTTATCCATTAGATCAAATTATGAAAATATAATCCCATTATTAATAATACTAATAATATTCTTAATTTTCTTATCTCCTTTACCCCATAGTGCAACCCCTTATTCTCCACACTCCATAAGGATTGTAAGCATTATGTTCAGCATTGCAATAAATTTTAATTTGTATGGGGTGGCCTACTCATTCTAATGAAATTCCTTTACATCCTTAGTTATCTATTGAACCATTTGAAAAGTGGGGGTTAGATTTCGTAGGGCCCATTAATCCTCCTTAGAATAAAGAATATATCTTGGTTTGTACAGATTATGTCACTAAATGGGTAGAGGTAGTAGCCTTAAAGTATGTTAGGGATACTAAGGTTTCTAACTTCTTGTATTCAAAGATTTTTACCAGGTACGATGTGCCTCACAAAATTGTCATGGACCAAGGAGCACATTTCACCTTCGACTTGATTGTTGCATTGGTGTGAGAATATGAAATAAGCATTGGAAGTATTCTCCTTATCATCCACAAGCCAATGGGAAAGTGGAAGTGACCAACCAAGAATTTAAGAATATTCTCACGAAGATAATAGCATTGCATAAGAAATATTGGGAAAATAGACTTCCTGAAGCGGTTTTGGCATATCTCACAACTTGTAAGACAACCACGGGACTAACACCATATGAGCTCATCAATGGTAAGAAGGTTTTCTTACCAATTGAATTCAAAGTGAAGACTCTCCACACCACCCTTTAGCTTGGGATGAGTCTTAGTGAAGCACAAAAAGAAATAATTGTTCAAATCCATTCTCTCGATGAAATGTGTTAGGAGACCATTTTTCATGTAGAAGTGGTGTAGAAGTAAAGAGCACAGTGGCATAGAATGTAGTGGCATGACCACTTCATTTGGTCATGGACATTCCAACCTATGGATTGGGCATTACTTTGTGAATCTCGATTCTAGGACTTCAAAGGGAAGTTCCACACTTGTTGGCTCAATCCCTATGAAATTCAAGCTATATATGATAACGATGTTGTTTGACTATGTACTGTGGATTATGAATGCATGACTCTTCTTTTTAATCAACATCATTTGAAGCTCTAAATCAACCCATTTTGAAGGAAAGATTTACTAGTACTATGATGGAGGAACTAGCTCTTGTTACTCTCACTTCTTCTGAATAATGATATCAATAAAAAAAAAGCAATAAAAGATCCAATAGCGAAAACCTTTGGGTATTGTTGCCTAGTTAACATTTGAAAACTGGTTTCTAGTGGACGTTAACTGTTCAATAATCTTAAGGATGAAAACTAGTTTTTTGATTCCTCTAGGCAGTGAGAGGGTGAAAACTAGGTTATTGGGGGTCTATCATTGAGAGAAAAAAATGGGAGGAAAAAAAAGAAAAAAATAAAAAGGAAAAAATAGGTTCCTATCACTCTTCTGCCATGAACTCAGGATGAGTTTGATATTCCTATCACTACCTATTCTATGGTGGGATAGGAAAAATGTTATTCTTGACCCACTATCCTTTCAGCCTTCCTTCTTGATCATTCCTGCTCCTGCTTGGTTGACATTTGTTCCTATTCTTTTTCAAGGTAGGACTGTTTGTCTCTTATCAACACTTTTTTATTGGAACTAGTTACTGTGTTATTGGAATTCTTTGGAAAAGAACTTCTATTTTTTTTCTAGTCTAGAACCCTTTACATCACTGCCAACTATGTTATCACTTCAGTACTTTGCCATCCTTTATGCCATGTCAATGGTATGACTATGCCATCTCATCGGTGTTTTTCATTGTTGATGACCAAGCATTCTTTTCCCATGTGTCCAATTGTTTTCTTGGATTTTCATAATGATGTGCAGATTACTTATAGTAGTTCATAATTGCCCCTTCAGCTCCGTATGGCATGACATAACTGGTGCTTCATACCGATATTGGCACTTTTAAAGTTTTATTTTTATTTTTATTTCTTAAGTACTTTTATTTCTTGTGGCCAATGGTAAAATACCTTGTGGATGTTCCATCACTAAGCTGGGGGGTAATCATATTAAATTATCTTATTGTTATTTGATCTTGCTCGTCACTTCCTTGACGTTCACCACTCTCCATAATAGAAAATTAATTTCACTTGGGTTCACTGTACTTGCCCATGTCCTTTGACATAAATCCAACCCTTCCTATCATGATTGATAAATTTGAAATGCTTTTTCCTTAATTTGATAAAACCACTTCTGTTTTCTTTTTGGGAAAGCTTATTTTTGTTGTTATTGTTACAACCATCCACTATTGAAACTTGTTAAATTACTACCACACTTCCTAGCAAGGATTTCCCATGGAAAAGGATAGGAGGCCTCGTTATGAACCTACCTCATTGGAGGAGCTGGGGGCTTGTGGAAACAAGGAAGTTTATACAGTATTCAAAGAGGCTAAGTGGGATGTGTATTTCAAGAAATTAAGGGGTTTTGATAAGAGGGTTTCTCAAGAATTTGCTTTGAGTTTTGACAGGAAAAATTTTTATGTGTGGGGACTAGAATTTCCTATTACTATTGTAGTCATGTCTAATGTCATAGGCTTTCCCTTAATAGGAAAGAATTATTTCCCCAATGGCTCGAAGAAAGTAACATACTTAAAACCTCTATGCATGACATTTCTAAAGAGGGGCGAATTCATGGAAATTTTGCAGGGACAAAGAACTAAATTGGATTCATTACCAGACATTTGGAATGAGGTTTCCAAGTTTGTAATTCAGTATGTCACATGTGGGGAAAGTATATTTATGTATGTGTTCAATATTTCAAATTGTTAACCCATTTAAGGTGGAATCAACCTGTAAATGTACTTGATTTTTTGCATTACTCTCTACATAGAATGAGTAAAGTTGTTCAAAAAGGAAAAATGAATTCACTAGCCCATTATGGTCTGATTCAATTATTAGTTATTGATGCTCTCAAGAAGCTTTCTCCCCGAGGTGATTGAGACGCATTTGTTAACCTAAATGATGGTACTAGCTTTGATGCCTCTAAAGATCCCTTAGATAAATCTTCCTCTAAATATTTTGATGATGAAGAGAGAACCCCTAACAAAGGAAGCCTTGAAGCAAGTCATGAACCTAGTAAAAATCCTTCAAAGAAATGAACCACTAGGAAGTCACCTAGGAAGCGCTTGACCATTTAAGAAATTGATACTTCTAGTGGTAATTCTTCTAAAACATAAAGGTCATCTAGTAAAACAACTAGGAGGAAACAAATTATTTTTGAGGGATGTTCAAAAGAATCCAGTCTTTAGTCTCCTTGTGATAAGAAAAGTGAGAAAGCTTTGACTAGTCTTGTCAGTCAACTAGAAGACTTGGCCAATGTGGCTAGTTATATGGGAAATCCTAAATTTTTTTTATTAGATAAGCAGAGGGAGGGCCTTGACCTATTACAAAAGGAAAAAAAAAGCCTAACAACTTAGCAAAATAGAGCCAAACAACTCAACAAAATAGACTAGAAAAACACTGTAACAAACTAGAGAGAAACGACCAACCAGAAAAAAACAACACAAAACTATTCAAGGAGCAACACTTGAACCAAGTAAAGCCTCTAAGGGAGATTTAAATGAGATCATGACCTTCTTAGAAGGATGTTTCTTCTTTCTATGAACTGTAGTCCAAGGAGAATCAGAAAATACAATTGAGAATTTTTTATCAGAAGGGGAAGACTCCCCTCCAGAGTAGCAAACTAAAGGAACAACTAAAACATTAGGTATAGCATTTGAAACCAAGCCTAAATTTGCAAGACTTACTGTAACATTTTCCAATATATTGGCCTCATAGGATTTAGCAAAAGAAACATTAGGGACAACCAAATCCAAAGGCCACACAATAGTATCCATAGAGGGAACAACACCCAACACAACCAAGTTAGGTGGAGCAAAAATTGGCATATGAGGAGAAACATCCATCATGGTGCAACACTCATATTAAGCCTCACACAAGGGAAAGTAGGCCTAGATTCATCCTTAGAAGAATAAGTAGAGTCAACTGTGGGGTGAACTATTAAGTTTTCATGGAGTGAGTTCTTCCATTATATAGAAGAAGAAATAGGGCGAGAGCTTTTAGAGTAGTCACAAGCCAAGTGGCCAACAACAATACTAAAAATGTTGACCTAGATTCAAATGTTGAGATTTTTTCTAAAGTTTTGAAGAGAAAAGGAAAGGAAATTAGGGAGCATAGGAGGGAAAAAAGGAAAGCTACCTCTAAACCAGGAAAGAAGAAAAAGGCAAAGAAGCAAAAAGCAATTAGGTCTCCTCCTCACAACTCTGAAGATTCTGCTAGTGATTCTCCTATATAAGAACCCTTAGGTGAGCAAGAACATGTTCTATATTCCTCATAGATTCCATCCCCACTACATTATAATGATGAGCCCCATATAAAAATAAAGGACATAACTAAAACAAAGTTGCTACATCAAAATAAAGAAATTAATGAGGAAATTGATGAAATTTTGAACCAAATTGGCAAAGAACAGTTTTTTAGAATTAATGCGGAAACATGTGAACTAGATATAGGAGAGAAAAATAGGCACGAGGACTCTCTTTCCCCATTACATCAATGTAATGAGGAGCAAATTAATGAAGTTGATGGGGAAGTAGGAATTAGTGTATCCATTGTACAAATAGGGTATGAGCAATTAAGTGTTTTAGAGGAAAAAAAAAATTGGATGATGAGTAAGAAAAAGGTGTATCCATAAGTCCTATTGTTACTAATGCAAATAAGCAAGGCGATCCCTTTTCCTTTGTTGAAAATTTTGGTGCAAAAAATCTGATGATAGTGGATTAAGTTGAACAGGGCAATGAAGAAATAGTCCTTGACTGAGAAGAGAAAAAGGATGACACCAAGATAGAAATAGGGGTTGAAACAAAGGTTGAAGTTGAAGAGCAGTTTGAGGAAAATGAAATTTTCCTAAAAAAAATCAAAGAATTGCAAAATTTAGTTGAGCAATTACAAAAGAAAAAAAAACAGTTGTAGGACTACCTTCACCAAGCTTGTGCCAACTCTCAACTCCAATAAAGTGAGATTCAGAAGCTAAAAATAGAATTGGAACAAGTAACAACCTCTAGGGATGAATATATGCTTATCTATGACCATGATGTACTAATGGAAGAGCTATGGCAATTTAGTGGATTTGTGAGATTACCAGTACCATTTAGAAGCTAACCAGGTTAACTTGGTTTGTAATTTTCCTCTACTTGCATTGGGACATGCAAGATCTTAAGCTGGGGGGGAAATGATTGGGGTCAAAGTGTTCCAATAATTTTACCCTTTTTTTTCTTTTTCCTTCTTATTTCTTTCCATCCTATCATTATTTGTCACATGAAGTATAGTATTTGTTAAAATGTAATAGGAAAATAAAATGATTAAGAAAGTTCCAATGTCAATTCAAACACTAACTAATATATGCTTGACTTGGTAGGAAGTAATCAGAAAACTATAGAGATGGTTGAGGATGTAGATGAGGAGTGATCAAGTTGTTTTGTCTATAATTATTTTGAGGAGAATGCTTGTTAAAGATTTTTTTTATTTTTATTTCTGGCCAGAGGCCAAATATTAGTTTTATCAAACTCGAATGTTTTGTTGTTTATCAAACTTAATGGTTTGTTGGCCATAGGCCATAAACAAACCATGTAAAATTATTGGTGCTTTCTCTAATATAAATATGTGTAAGCCTAAAGACTTCAGATATAGATGTTAATATAATATTGTCTTTCTATTCAAAAATTATTCAAAATCCATTGTATGCATGTATGATTGAGCTGAATTAATAGAGGACATTAATACTTATATCATCAATCAGCCAAGGAGACAGGGCCCACTCCTTACATCAATTGATCATTTGTTTGTAGTTTCTAGTGTGGTAATTTAATATGTGATTTGATTTCAAGTTTATTTCTTTTCTAAACATAATTTAATTATTTATAGTTACGTGGAATTCAACTTCCTTTATGTAGATTTGATTATTCATAGTTATGATTGGATTATTTACTCATTTATGTATTTTTTAATCATTCAAGAATTAAATATTTGGTTCATGTAGATTGGAATTCATCATTGATAGTATATCATCTCAAAAGTACACTTTATTATTTCACTATTGCACTTTCTATTAAAATTCATGTTCCTGTAATTCTTGTCGTAGTTTCTAGCAGCCTTCCTATCTCAGTTTGTACTAGGAAGCAGGAACAACAGAATCAAACTTAATTCAAAATTAAAGGCTTACTGTGCAATTCTAGGATACTGGTTTTAATAGTATTAAATGAGGATTTGAGAAGTGTGTGTTAGATTAAAGATATGATTCTATTCATTTGCAAATTGAAGAAGGTGTGCTTTGTTTTCAATCTTAGATTAAAATGTGTGTTTCTATTCAATTAATAGATGCATCCATCCCCTCTTAGTTCATTAATTTCAACCCTTAGGTAGATTGTTGCAACACTGTTCACAAGCTTATGTCCCCGAATTGATGTCCATTAACAAGTAAAATAAGGGAATTCCAAAGATTGATCCAAGTCCAAACCAAGATAGAATTACAAGTATAATTTTACCCATAATATCAACCATGGTTAATCCAATCACAAGGCATATTTCAAATATCTCATAAGTTACCATGAGTTCTTGTTCAAGCTATCTAATTTGAATAATACACTAGACACTCCCCAATTCATGGTGAATCAAGTACTCAATAGTTATATGAGGTAATTAGTTTTGAAGTATTTTGATGATAATTTTATATGTTGTAAAATATGGAAGGATCACCTAAGGTGTGTAAGTTTGATCCCTATAATTCTCAAACAGTAATATCTATTCAAAACGGATATTGAATGTGAGTTTGGGAACACAAATATTTTGTACAAGGGTCATGTCACTATTTCTCAAAGAATGAAGATTGACCAAATAATATTTAAACTTTGTAAACTAGGCACTCCTTATCACACCAATTCTATTGAAAATACTATTTATTTAAAGCACCCATGATAGAAGGTTTATTAAATAATTTTCACATACAACAACACTCTTAACTAGCATGATACAGAAAGGATATTTTACTTGGGTGGATAAAACATGAGCATCATATGATCAGGTGAAGAATATAATCAACCCTTACATTATATTTTCTATTTTTGAATTCTCTCAACCATTCATGTTAGGATGTGGGTTAGGTATGCATACCCTCTCAATGAAGATGGATTCCATCAAAATTGAAAGCATGAAATGGGTATGTGCAAGATCATCATGGAAAATATAGGCCTTTAAGTGGCAAAAAAATCATAAAAATTAGAATTAGACAAATTGATGTAAAAATTTGAATAAGTTATCTATATTATTTCAAAAATATGTATGAATAGAATCTATAGAAAATTGGATGTAGTTTATAAACTACTAGGTTGGTTGAAAAAAAAATATCTATTTGGTGAAAATTTGAAATTTCAATGTAGTAGTACTTAAATTTCAGAGAAAAAATAAGAAGTAGGTGTCTGTCTGACTGCCCTAACCACAATAAAATGATAATATTATTTTATAATATTTTAGATATCAGTAGAGGACTCATGTCCCGATGTGATGCATATTTTTTTGTAATTTTTTTCAAAGTAAATAATTAATTATGATTTTTTTATTACAATTTTTAAAATATATAAAAAATCGTATGTCTGACCACCTTAACTTGCTTAAAACTTCATGAAATTTATTTTTTATTTTTTTAATCATATAGTATGTGAAGCATAGAATGTGACACATGTTTCTAGATTCAAAAAATGTAATAATGTTTAAAATCTATAGATGTTTTTCAATCAGCCTATCAATCAGGACTTTAGTCATAATTTGAATAGAAAATGAATAATAATTACTTATTAAATTCAAAGTAAAACATAATTTATATTGGTGGAAAATTGAGAATCTCCTTTAAAGACCCTTTTCATTTCATCAATTTTGGGTAAAAAAAATTCCTCAGCCACATACCCATCATATTGCCACTTTTTGGCCCATCATGATCCTGCACATACCCAAACCATAATATTTAAAGAAAAGTTTCTATATTGATGACAAGGAGATTCTTGCTATCAAACCTATTCTAGTGAAATATAGGCATCATTTTCCTTATGATAGGTGCATGTGTTTGAGACATATTGCTATGGATTAAATTCCATCTCACATCAGTCTAATTTGAATGATTTGAAACAAAATTGGTAGAGGAAAAACCCCCTTTTTAGTCAAACAATACCTTCTAGAGGTCACATACAAGCTTCAAGGTCATGGAATTTCAAATCTGTCTAGTGTATGTTTTTAGTGTGTTGTCATTTGTAATCATTGTATTGGTCACTTTTAGTTTTTGATGAAGGAAAAAATGGGTTTTATAGGGACCCAAAACCACAAAGTTACAAGTTAAATAAAGATAAAGCATTACAGAACCCAAAACAACAAGACGACTGCAAAAAAAAAGAAGACCAGAAGAGATTGTAGCCACAAGCCTGAAGCTAGCACAAGACAACACAAAAACTAGTGCAAAACCAAAACTAACCTAAGAACTTTAAAGTATCAACAACCTCAACTTCAAGGTTGCACATATCTTGGGTGCTCTTTTTGAGAGCTTGAATCTCTTGGGGCATAGAAACAACCTTTCTCTTCATGTGAGCTCTCATCATCTTCGAGATGTTAGCATCTTTGATCCTATTTTTCTCCTTGTCTGCATCCAAATCCACCACCAGAGAACCATACCAAAAGTTATTCATCTTCTCAACCATAGTGCTCATAACAGTTGCATTGTGATTGGCAATTCTGTTATTTTTCCCCAGGATAGTTTTAATGGTGTCCCTGATTTTACTAATTTCTCCCTCTAGGAACTTAACCTTAACCTCATTATCCTTCTTCATCTTGTCTGTGAGCTTGATATTTCATTGAAGGTGCTCAACCATCTCCCTCATGTTATCCTCGATACACACGACCTCAATAGAATTGTGGGTATCATCTTTAGCTTGCAATTCTTCCACTTTACTAGTAAGAGCCCTATTTTTTAAGCTGAGTTACTTTATCTTGTGAAAGACCCACTTTATAATCCTGAAATAATCAATAGCCCCATTTCTAACAATGGCTAAAATATCATAAGGAAACTCCCAATTAGACTTAAAGTAGTGGTCTTCAGGGTTAAGGTTTCTAGGAAATTTGGGTCTGTCTTCTCTATCCGTAGCAGGGTAAGAGGTGTAGGAATCCTCACTAGCTTTAGGGGTTTCAATTTTATCCTCTAGGGAGTCCTCAAAGGAAGAAACCATTTTTTTAGCAAGGGGGTCCTTGATCCTAAGTCTCTCTTTCTAATCTGAGGCAATGGGGGTTTTCACAGAGCTATCTTTTTAAACAAGGGCTTGCTCAGATGGGTTTTCTTACCCAAATTTTTGGGGGAGCGAGGGTCTTCCTCAATCCAATTAGGATCCAGGTTATCTTTTTCCTCTGACATATTATTCTCAGTATCATAGTCTTCAGAGGCTAAAGTCGAGATAAGGTTAGACAAAGATGACATATTTTTAAAATGTTCATAAATAAGCCGAATGAGTCTAGCATGCATGATTAAATACTTCCTAGGATTCTTTCTATGGTCTTACAAGCTATTACTCAAGGAGCAATACAGATAGTGAGGGAAGGAAACCCTTACTTTATGATGAAAATGATCGAGGAGGACAAAATGGTAGCCATAAACTCTGGTAAATCTTCCATCCACTGTGATGTATTCCATTATAACCTTGAGCACCTTCCTCCATAAAGCCTTAATAGTGTCAACTTCAAAGTAGCTGCTGGATATTTGAACCAGCTCTCTCTTTTCCTTGTCTTTTTTGGGAAACCTAATAACAACCTCATCTAAAAAATTTATGTCCTGAAAGAAATTCATTCCCTCAATCGAAAGACCAGTACCTCTTTGATTAGGTTATCATTCACACTGACCTTCCTACCAAAGAGAACAATTTCACCATTCCTCCAATGTTCCATAAAATACTTAGTGGCTTTTGATTTAGGACCATGGAGCTTCTCGATGAACGTGAGAATCCCACCATGCTCTTGATCTGCCTCCAAACCTTTGGGTTTTGCTTATGCATTTCATAACTAGTCGGCTCCACTCTTTTTCTGCTTCCCCCCATTATCACATTTTCCTTGCTAGCATTGCTTGTAGAACTATTACCCTGAATCAAATAGTCGTAGCCAAGCTAAAGCACCCACAATATGTGCCAAATCATACAACTTGTACAGATAATAACCACGACCCCATCAAATCTAATGATGACTCTATACTTGGCCTTATTCTCCTTCATTATCAAGAAATGTGGTAACTTTTCCATGAGTGATATCATACTCAATTAATGCCCTTATGTTAGCTCCCAACTCATTAAGGCTCTGCCACATATTATACCCTTTTTGTTTAGCCCCCTCGTTGGCAAAGAAGTAGGCAACACCATTAGATTCTCTAAAGGCATGCAGGACTCTAACTTTATCAAAATTAGATAGGAGTGTCCTAGCATCTTTAACCCAACATTTAATGGTCCATGAGGGAGGGTATTTTCCTAGGATGCATTCAATGATGCTTTTAGAATCACCCTCTAACCAAATTGGTCATTTTTAGTTGTTACTATAGAAAAACCTTGTAAGGAAGTTTTAGAATTTGATTTAATTGACAAATATTGGTAATTTGGTTGTGGATCCCTATTGTATTGAGTCTAGATAATCTTTGCAATTATTATGGAAGCTAAGAATAGTAGTTTAATTTGTTATATTAGCTATTGTTAGAACATACTATCTTGTAATTTAAATCTTAGTAATAAAAAGGAAAGGATTGATCAGAGACATTATATTTCCATAGTCCATAACAATTAGAGAGTTTCTTTTGGATTGTTGCTATTTTTTCTCCATCAATATTTTAGATCACACTCCATCAAGAGGATGAAGAGTGTTGTGAGAGTAAAAATGAGTGAATGTAGACCTAGGAAAGGATTAAGTTTATTTATCTTTGTTCACTTCATTATAATGTAGTATAGACTTGATTAATGTAATAGATTGCCTTTAGTTTAATTTACAATGGTGCATGTAACTTGAAGCTTAGGTAATCCTTATTAAAGCATAAAATTATGTTTGCAATTTTGGTTTATTATATTAGGAAAAAATATTTAAATATATAGTTTATCCTCTATTTGTGAACCCAACCATTATATTACTATTATTTATGTTAAAATGTAAACTAATTTTTGGGTTTAGTAGCCTCTAGTAGAATCAATTAGGGTTTACTAATTTAAAGTTAACTACTAAAGTCTAAAGTATAATACTAAGTCAATAATGTTGTTAGGTAAATATTAAAATACATAGGGATTTATAAGGTTCTAGTTTTAAATATTTAAACCCCAAAATAAACTAAAAATAGCTAAAATATTTTCCTTAATATTTAGAGTTTAGTAAGGGCCTAATTAAATATATTCAAACTTGTCCTATAATATTTGCATTAATATTGACCAAAGTATTGCATAAGTTCATAAAATAGCCTTGTTGTAGTCATTTAAGATTGAGTGTCTTAGAGGGTTTCTATCATAATGATACATTGATTTTAAGGAGCCTCATGGTTTTTCCTGAAGCCAACCTACTTCTATAGAAATACTCAAGTTTTGAAAGAGAAACAAGTTTTTTTATGTTATAACAATCAATTGAATGGATTTCCTCTTCTTTGTGCTACCTAAATAATCCTCTAACTTAAAAAAACCATAATTAATGAACATTAATTTTTTTATTGGGGTTGTAGATGACTAAAATTGTCTTTGATAATTTTGTTGTCACCAATCCACTTTACATCATCACTTCTAAATTAATTAACTATTTGTTTGCTTAATTGTCTTATTTTATCTACCAACATCAAAGACTATTTAATTAATCAATCAATCAATCTTTTAATGTCCAACCTTAATTAAATGAATTCAATATTTATTTATTTAAACCCATAATGCTAGTTTCAAGAAGTAAATAAATAAAACTAATAGTAATTTCATTCCCATTTTTCTTTTCACATCATTAATACACTAAATTTAAATCTATTTTATTCACATCATTAATATTCATCAATTCACATTATTATTGAATATTTCTTCAAATTATTTTAGTTCAAATCTATTTTATTTACTATATACACATAAATTTATAGATTTGAAGTTTTTTACATTAAAAAAAATTAACTAAAAAATATTTTACTTATGAAAATAATAACATCAAAGTATTTACTACATATTTAAAGCAGAAATGAAAATAGATTTACTTTACTTTTACTATTTATTTTTGTATATGAATATAATAATAAAATGTAATAATAAAAATAATAATAATATAATAATAAAAATATGATGATATATTAATAAAAATATAATAATCTATATAACTAATATTTCTATAATATAACAATATTTTTAAGCATACACCTTTGATATCTCTAGCCTCTTCTATATCTATTCCCTCTCACATCATTAATACACAAATCAATTATTTAATATCTATTTCAATTATTATACTTCAAAACTATTTTATTTACTATATACAAATAAACATATAGATTTTAAATTTTAGTAAAAATACAATTTAATCTTGAAAAAGTTACTTTACTTTTTAAATTAAGTAAAAACAAAGTATTTACTACATATTTTAAGTAGGAATGAAAATAGATTTACTTTATTTTTTATCTATTTTATTTTTTACATGAATATTAAACTTTGCTATTTGCATGTACATGTGAACACATAAATAAATATTTAGAAGAATGAAAATACGTAAAAATATTTTTATTATATTATTTTACTATAAAATTGTTATATATTTTATTATTTTAATATAATAATATTCAAGGGGTGGTGAGCCTAGCTTGATTGGTTAAAGTAATAGGTCGTGAGGTCTAGTCTCCCCACCATCCCCATGATACTGAAGGGCATGTTGTGTCAACTGAAAGAATAATATTTAAAAATATATCTAAACTTTAAATGGATAAATTTTAGGTTAATAAAAAATAAAAATAAAAAATAACTATAAGTAGTTATATTAAATTTGGTTTTTTTTACATGCAGGTGGGATTGGAACTTGCCATTTTGCATCATGTTTTTTTTACTTCACCCTAAAGTACATATTTTTTAAAGTTAGCTTTAATTTTGATGCTTATCTAATATACTTTTTTCTAAATTTATTTTGAAACAATTAAGTAGTATAAATATTATGAGAGCATAAACATCAAAGTTTAAAAATGATTTATTTATTTTTATTTTTAATTTCAATTGTTATAAATAAATTGATTCAATAGCATTTGATATTAAAAAGCTAAAGAAGACTGAAACAATCTGTGCTTTACAAATCAGGTAAATTCCATTGTTCTTGTAAGTTTTGTTGTATAAATATAATTGACTTATATAATTGTTTACAATTTGAAACAATCTGTGCAGTCTTGGTAAGTTATTTCTGGTGTGATTGACAAGTTTTTTTTCTGCTCTTGAAATCTCGATCTTAAATAATATAAATGGAGAAATAGAGAGAGAAATATAAATGTAGTTATTAAACAGGAGTTTTATCTGAATGACTTGGTATCAGAGCTGGCTTGAGGTTCTGGTACTGCCTAAGACTGAAACTTTCCTGGACCTTTCGAAGAACAAGGAATTTAATTATTAAAATATACTATTGAAAAATACTAACAATGAAAATAAATTAAACATGTGTTTGATGATTATCCCAATGCTTCTTAATCTGAGCCAGCATGAACTTAAATTGCTTTCTTCCCCTGAATAATGTTCTTGTAAGTTTTGTTTTAATATTTTGCCGAATATTAAATCCCTAATTGTATAGTGCAGGTATCAGAAAACAAGCACAGCAGGAGTGTGTTTTAGATGTGTAATGGAAAAGGTATGTATATATGATGTTTGTGCAGCACCATAATTTTTTTTATTAGTATTTTGAAAAATTAAAAAAAAAAAAAAAATTTGAAATCAATTGTATCATTCAGAATTAGTAAAGAATTAAATAACTGACTCTTAAATTTGATTTTCTTACAGAATTTTCCAAAAGAGCCACAAGAAGGGTATCACAGCCCCGATTCTAGGGCTAACTGTAGTGCTATTTCAAAACAGGAAAGCGACAAAGAAAGCATATCCGGTGCCCTAGATTCATCTGGCTCTAAGCCATTGAGTAAAGATCATGATAATGAAGCAGGGGCTGATAGTAATGAAATTGATCAAGTGGAGGGTAATACTAAGGCAACAGAGAGTAAAAATATTGAAGGACAAGAAGAAGGAAAAGAGCGTTCTTTAAAGTTCAAGGGTACTATTTCGCAAAGGAATGGCCACTGGGGAGCGCAACTATACTACGACCGTACTCGAATATGGTTGGGTACTTTCAAGACTAGTGAAGAAGCTGCCAAGGCTTATGCTAGAGCTCATTTGAAGTTGCAAGGGAAAGATGGTGAAATAAATTTCCCCATTGCACCACTTTCAGAAGTTGAGAATCAGTTTCTGGATTCTCTTACTCTTGATGAAGTTAAGCATTTAATAAGGGATCACAATTATGATAGACAGCTGCACAAGTGGTACAATGTTCATTACAGACCTAATCAAGTGGTATCTGGGAATCAGGAAATGTCTAATGCAGGGAAGATGGGTAAGAATATTGTTACAGGAGGCCCCATGATGGATAGGCAGCATCTATTTCAAAAGCAGATGACTGTTAGCGATGTGGGTAAACTAAACAGGCTGGTGATCCCAAAACAACATGCTCAACGTCATTTTCCTAAGGATAAGTTAGATTCCCAATCAGAAACTTTTCTTACATTTGTGGATACAAGTAACAGTAGAGAATGGCAATTTAGATTTTCATTTTGTAAAAGCAGCCAGAGTCATGTGCTTACAAGAGGATGGAGAAGGTTTGTCAAAGATAAGGATTTGAAAGGAGGAGACACGGTTTCCTTTTCTAGGGATTGTAAGATGCCAAGCAACAAATTTTACATTACAGTCCATGTCTCTCAGAATTTGATGAGAAACAATTGTGTGGAAGATCAGTCTCGTTCTCATGAGTTACTTCAAGAAGAGGGATTCAATGCCACATATAGCTCAGTAACTATGCCAAATGCGAATATTTGTAAGCCCAAAGAGTTAGAGAATTTTCAAGAAAAAATCTAAGTGAAACAAAATACAGAGCACATACATGGTCCACCCCATCAGAAAGCCAATACTTTGGATGGATCTGCACAACATGGAAAAAGAAAAGCTATGGAGGATGAAAGTGAAAATGAGTCAGATGATGTTATAAAGCTATTTGGGACTGAAATAGGTCGGAAAGAAAAGAAAAGCTGAAAGATGGAGTTGAAATTGATCCAAAAGCAAAAAAAAAAAGGACTGGAGCTTCATATTTATCCAAAAGCAAAGAAACAGAAACATGGTGAAGTTGAAATTGAGTCCAAAGCAATAAATCTATCTGGGAATGGAATTCCAAAAGCCAAAAGACCAAAAGGAGGGAAAAGATCGTTGAGTGTCTAAATTAGAATTATAATTTGTTAGCTTTTGTTACATAAATATTGAGTGATATCGGTAGCTCAGGGTACCTTATTCAAATTGATACTATGTGTTGGTTGGTTATGGAATTAATTTATTTCCTTCTCTCTAACTATAGGTGAAATAGATTGTTATTGACTTGAATTCAATATTTAAAAATAAAAATAAAAAACTCTTTTTTTTTTTAGGAAAACTTGCTTTGTTGTTTACAACATTGTCCAATATTGTAATGAGAAAAAATGTTATTTTGCTAAATGGTTGTTGGGAACTCAATGTTTAGAGGTAAAGTAGCTTTTATACTATTGGTATAATACTTGAGTTATTGGAGATAATTATATATTCAACATCTGCATGTTTGTGTGTTCTAGGAATTTAAGGAATTGAACATGTGTTAGTAAGAATACTAATAATAAGTGTCTTAGAGGTGTCCAAATTATATAGTTAATTCTTCATAAGAAGAAGTTGTGTTAATGATCATTAGTGTATTGTCAAATAGTTATCAGTCAAGCTCGATTCCTATATTGCAGGAATTAATTTTGAGTTAGTAATCTCCATTTTAATGAAAAAAGTAGTGTAGATGCTTGTTGTACTCCAAAATAATGGTTCAATTAGTAATAACAAATATCTAGTTGATGTTTCTCTCAATCACAATAGAGAATCAAATGAAATGGGAAATAAAATAAGTACACACCATAGAAGAATGAAATGTGGAACAAACCATTGGAGCAACATTCCAAAAAATGTGTTTCACAAATGCTAACGATTTTATCTAGCTAGTAATAATAATTGAATTAATGATATAAGTAATATTAATATATAAGAAAATTAAATGGGCTATTTTAGTTCTAATTTTGATGCAAATAGTTATGTTTAAATGGTACAAGTTCATCTATTATGGTGTTGGAATTTATGATTTGTTGTTGACCCATAAACTTGACTATGTACCTTTTTGGGTTAGTTATGTGAGTGTGGAGTTGGCTTGAGGAACAAGTGTGAACCTATACCTTGTGGACATAAAAATAATTATGCATTTTGAAACTTGTTTGCCTTAATTCTTGGTATCTAAATTCATGTGAGAAAAGATAATGCTTACAAGAACCTTTGGTGATTTTCTATACCATGAGGATCAAGTTTTTCTTTGTGAGGACCCTAGATGGACCTTTTCAACAATAATGAATCAATGTTGAGAATTCAAGTAAACATGCAATATAGTCTTACTTGAAAATGATTCAATGCAAATGTATTCTATAAATTATCCATTTACAAATAGAACTCTAGATGTTATCTTTAGTTAAATTATATGATTATTCTAGATTAGGGTTAGTCTTTAATACACCACCTTAGTGTGTAATTTAGACAATTCATAGTTTAGTCAATTCTCATAATAATTATTAGGTGAAAGGGTGCACCTTTGGGACTAATCTAGATTAATTCCACACTTGTGTACTTGAACTAAGATGGGAAAAGGTAATATTTAAAAAATTGGATGGATTTTAGGAATGAGTGATAGGGAAATTCAATAATAGTTGTCATCATTTATGATCTTTCATCAAAATGGACCATTTTAAACACTAATAGATGCATTATTTATACAACCAAGTCATCATGGACCCAAAATATAATAAAAAGAGGGGTATTGCAATTTTCACCAAATCACTTTTTGTTCCTACTTTTACTTGCTAGAATGAATGTCAAAGTAAAATTAAGTAGCCAACATGAAAATTAAATAGTTTTCAAAAAATCAAAATATATGGATATGTGTATGTAACAAATAATGAATGCAAATCATGTGTGCACTTATCAACATGAGTGCTATATTTCAAGAACCTACAAGCACAAGAGAAAAAATTATCATGAGTAGTATGTGTATTTTTTTATATATAAATATAGTGTGAGATTTGAGCCTGAAATAAGACTCATGCCTGCAAACCACTATTGAGTCATTGGAAAACAAGTTTCAATTGCCATTTAATACCTTATTTTCAATTTGGAGGAGCAGTTAAAAACAACGAGAAAATGATGAAAATTGATGAACGACTAAGATTCATATTATCTTCTTGCATTTATATGATGTCGATATGATATTCCAAGTGGCCTTATTCATAGTGGAAACACCTTCGTGTAATAAGTAAATATATTAAATTTTGATTTTTTTTATTGGCATGTTAATTGTTGTTTTTCTTACACTTAACTTAAATTAGCTTGTTTTGGAACTAGAGTTTTTAGAAAATAAATATATTAAATTTTGATTTTTTTTATTGGTATGTTACATGTTGTTTTCTTACACTTAACAAACTATAGTTTTTAGAAAATAAATATATTAAATTTTGATTTTTTTTATTGACATGTTACATGTTGTTTTCTTACTTAACTTAAAATTAACTTGTTTTGGGTTACTATATGTTGATTTTATGTGGCTTTCCGGACAGGTGTCTCCATTCCCAAAAGTGCTTATTTAATTATTTAATTATTTTCTGAGACTTCAAAAAGAATTTTGAGTTGTCTAGATAATTATGTATTCGTAAATTGATTCCCCTAGAGACTTCTAGAATCCAGTTAGTTAGGGTTTTTAGAGTCTATTTCATCTTAGCCATTGATTGAGATTAAATCATGGCCATTGGTTTTCCAATGAGAAAAGTATAAAAGGGGATCAATAGGCATTTGGAGAACACACAAGTATAGAGTTGAGAAAGACTTGCAATGATAGCAAGTAAATTTGCAGTGAGAGCAAATAGTCTTGCAGTGTTAGCAAGGGCGCAGTGATAGCGTTGGGGATAGCAGCTGTGGAATTTCAGCAGGAGAAATTGAGGGAAGAATTTCCGGAGAAGGATATTGCCTGAGCTCTGCCAGTAAGAGGCAAGCAGTTTTGTATTCCTTAATTTGCTGAAGTTTAATATAATTCCTCATCTGCAGAAGTGGTTTTCCCTTCGGGGTTTTTCCACGGACAATTTGTCCAAAAATATTGTGTTCATTATTGTGAATGTTTTCTTCTCTATTCTTGTGAGTTTTATTGGTGAAGTTGCAGTTGTGTTATTTTTTCGATATTTGCTGAGAATTAACTTTCAGAGTCAAATAATCTATGTATTAGATAGGAGTTAATAATCATTAAGCGCAATGGGGAACCCTCACATGGTATCGGAGCTGATATGAGGCGATTCGCTCAACACGAGGAAGGAAAGATCCTGCCTCTTTAGAATTATTATTATTATTTGTCTTCTTTTATCTTTTGAGATGGCCTCAGCAGGTTTAAGAGATCAGGACAGATTGGATGGAACCTCAAATTTTGGTGTCTGGAAAGCTAGAATTTCTTTGTTGCTGGAAGAGAATGGGATCAGGGAATATGTGACCAGTGTTGTACCTGTACCTACAGATCCAGCACAGCTCTTAGCATATAAGAAGGAAGATGCCAAGGCGAGGAGGCTAATTCTTGATGGTGTCAAGGATCATATTGTTCCACATGTCGCAGAGTTAGATACAGTGAAGAAGATGTGGGATGCCATTCTGAATCTGCACCAGAATGCTACCACTAACCGGAAGCTGATTCTCAGAGAAAAATTAAGGAATACTCGGATGAACAAGGGAGAGGACATGACAAGTTACCTCACCAGGCCTTCGAGACTTGTCAAGGATGAGTTGTTTGCCCTATTGGAGATAAATCTGGGTGATGACGAGCTAGTGCGGAATGACCTAAATGGGTTTACTAAGCAGTGGGATGTCTTTGTTCAAGTTATTAATGGGCGAGACACCTTGCCGAGTTGGGATCGACTTTGGAGTGACTTCACTCAGGAGGAGCTTAGACTAAGTCTTGTCAGTAGGACCAGTAGCAAGAGTCAGCAAAGTGAGGCGGAACAGGAGAACGTTGCCCTTGTAGGAAAAGGGAAAGCAAAGAAGGGGTCAAGCAAAGGATCAAATTCACAAGGTGAGAAGAAGAAGAAGGATTTATCCAAAGTGAAGTGCTATGGCTGTCACGAGTTTGGCCACTATGTCAGTGATTGCCCGCAAAGGAAGAAAGGCAAGAAGCAGACAACAGCTTCAGCAAGTGCAGATGAGCTCTCTAGTAGAATGGAGGATGAGTTCGCTCTCATAGCTTGTATGGCTAGCTCAACCTCACAGGGGGTTTGGTATATAGATAGTGGGGCGTCATTTCATATGACAGGAGTTAGAGAGTACTTCTCCAGCTATAAGGAGGAGGACATCAGAATGCAGATTTCTATGGGGAACATGTCCAAGCTCAATCCGGTTGGGAAAGGGACTGTTCTATTTCAGAGGGAGAATGGTAAGCGGATTCCCATTCATGATGTGTTGCATGTGCCAGGCTTAGGTATGAATTTGATTTCCATATCTATCCTTCAGGATAAAGGTTACAATGTACTCTTTAGAGGGGCAAGTGTGTTAATCAAGCACAAGGATTGGAAATCACCCATAGCTATTGGAGTTAGGAGCGGTCGGCTTTATAGGTTGCAGTTTGATACTCATAAGGCACTGATGAGCAGCAGTAATTCTAGAGATCAAGGAGAGCTATGGCATAGGAGGATGGGCCATATACATCATGGAGCACTTAAAATGCTTCGTGAGGCTATGACAGGTGTTCCTGAGGTGAGCACAGAGCATGATGATGTATGTAAGGGATGTGTGTTGGGGAAGTTTGCGAAAGCAAATTTTCCAAGGAGTGACACTAGATCCAAGGGTGTTCTTGATCTAGTACATTCAGACATATATGTGTGGACCAATGTGTCGTGAGAAGTCTCTCGGAGGATATAGGTACTTTATTTACTTTTATTGGTGTTCTCTAGGAAGACTGGATACTTGAAGACCAGGATACGGGAGTTTTGTTCGCTGAGTTCAAGCTCTTCTTGGAGAATTTGACGAGGGAGGAAGATAAGGTTCTTAAGGTCAAACAATGGAGGCGAAGGTACAAAGGAAAGGTTCAGGAGTTCTGTGCAGGGAAGAATCAAGAGAAAGTGGTATTCACTTATACAACAAATGGGAGTTCTTGGAGGAAATGGTCTAATAGGATATGCCACGTTACTTATACGGTACAATAGTATGTACATCATGTGAGGTTCCATAGGTGTGCAAGGCAAGATGACACGGAGAGCATTCTCGGGGAAGAAGCGGTTATATCGAGTCACTTTAAGATGGCTTTGGGAGTTTGGCATATTGTCACATTCCAGTGCGACGTTCCCAAGTTAGATCAAGCGAGAGGAGAGACATTCTGAAACCTCAAAAGGTATATAGATATTTATTCAAGGACGGGAGGACTGGGTGGGGGTTGATGCAAGAAGTTGGGTACACAAAAAGCTAAAAAAGTGGAAGTGTTTTTGCTATTTTTTAGAATTTGTCACACTTTGACTGAAAATTTGAGGCACTTACACAGTGAATCTTAAAAAAATGTAATAAATTTAAATTTTGAATCTAGTTTCCAAATATGTAAATTATTAAAATACCTAGTTTATAGAAATTAAATTTTGATAAATATCTATAAAAACCACTTTTTAAAAGTCCCTGTTTTTTAACCATACCAAGCAGGTGTACGGACAACACTTTTTGACCCAAATAAAATTATTTTGCTAATTATTTTTAGGAAAAGAGAGCTAACAACATGAAGTTTGGGCTGGATTTTTTTTTGTAATTTTTGATTGAATATATTTTTTTTTATTAATTTTTTATTGGCCTTAATTGATGTTTTTTCAAATCAACGTGTACGGACAACATAATTGGACCTAAACAAAACATTTTTTGACTCTTTTTTTTCATTGTGTAGAGAATTGTCTGAAGTTTGGGACCATATAATTTTTTTTACAAGAAACTTAACCAATACAAAGTTATTAAAAAACCAAAAAAACTTGATCTTTCAAATTTAAGGCCTAGTTTGCTTAGAAATTAATTTAAAAATAACAAACTTAATCCAATTTTAACAAAAATTATATATCTAGAAAGTAGACATTGTGTTCTCTAATGGGTTTTAATTTTATAGACTAATTCAGAAAAAAAGTTCATCATCTATGTTGTCAAAGTTGGACTTTTTTTTCAGTTTGCCTTAGTTTTTTAGTTGCAGGTCAAAAGCTAAGGCTCGGATTGCCAAGCCTTTCCCGAGCCTAAAACCGGGGCTAGATTTGGTTTGGGAGATCAACTTTTAAATAACGCGTATGCGTTATAGAAACGCGTACGCGCTATAGAAACGCGTACGCGTTATAGAAACGCGTACGCGTTATTTAAATAAAACGCGTACGCGTTTCACAACGCATACGCGTTATGTTTTGCCCGTTGGCAGAAAGCAACGCGTACGCGTTACTGAACGCGTACGCATTTTAAAAATATAACGCGTACGCGTTTCATAACGCGTACGCGTTTGTATAATAGCCGTTTTTTCCTAATTTGAAAAATACTGTTAAAACACGATTTTTTTACAGCATTCTTTTTCTGCAGTACGGACCTAAAGTGTCATTTTCTGCGTTTTTTATTGCAGATTTGTCTTGTGCAGGGCATATTCTATTCAAATTGTTGGAAGAGTAAAAGTGCAAGTTAAATTTTCTGAAGTGGAATCAAGTGCAAAAATATTTTACAAGAAGATTTGGAAAAAGTGAATTTTGGATGTACTCATGATGATTTTGTACTTCAGAATTTATAGAAAAAATAATCTTCATAGTACATAGTTTTATTTGAATATTTGAAGGAGGGGAAAATTTTAAAATAGGTTTCTTGAATTATTGTTTTTGTCATCAAAGAGGGTTTGGTAACCATGGGTGATAAAAAAAGACAAAGAAAAAGATGTAGGAAGGTAATGACACCCGAATAAATTCAAGCAAATAAAGATAAAGAGGCAAAAAGACAAAGGGAAAGGAGACAAATGATTCATCAAGTGAAAGATTTGGAAGCATCTAGTTCTAAGAATGTCGAAGAGGAAGCCATGAATGATGAAATCAATGTAGATGATGCAAATGTGGAGATGGTGAATATGGAAGAAAATGCAACTATGGAGACAAACCCAAATGTTCCTTCAACTTCAACTTTGAATAATATGCAAATAACTTCGGGTGTGTCTTCAAATCCACCTCCCAATGATATGGAAAATGTACCTATTCAAACAATCTATCCAGGTATGTCTTCAAACCCAAGTTTTTATAATATTGATATTGCTTGTTTAGAAGAAGCTGGATACACAATTGATGAGATTAATAATACTAGGGTTGAAACAATACATAAACAAGAAAATGATGAAATTATATCTTATGAGAATGTAAATGAGAATGAAATCCTAATATTGATGAAAATGAGAATGAAATCCCTTTTACATTTGAAAATAAAATGAAACCCCTTGTGTGAATGAAAATGAAACTCCATCTATGGATAGCGTTGAAAATGTTTTTTTAACAATTAAAACAAATATGTTAAATAACCTTAAATTGTTAGTTTCTTCAAGACAAATTAAATTATGGAAATAAAATATATAAAATGTTTTTTATAGAGAAAAATTAGAGGATTTCAATGTCAACTCATGGTGCAATTGATAGAATGTTTTAAAATGAGAAAAGTGATAGAAAAAATTAGGTGTTTTATGTAAAATCAAAAAAGAAAGATGATTGAGTAGAACAATTCATATCTAGTGTTGCTAATGCTATTGATGTTATTGGTAAGAAAAGTCGATCGAAAGATAAGAATGCGGCTCATGAGTGTAATATGTTGCTCTGGTCAACTGACCCAATAAAAATGTTAAGTAAGATTAGTAAATCTTATAAACTTAAATCCCTAGAACTTTGATAAAAGTGATAAAGAAGAAAAGTATTGAAAAGATCCTATTAATCAATGTTGGAGTTTTGATGGTAGACTCCCAAGATCGAGACATAAATTAACTAATGAAATTAAATCTTTAATCGAAAAATTTTGGTATGATAATACAAAGAGTATCACCTAACATTAGAATGTCTTAAAATTAAGGGTGGGTTCAAAATTAAGTGAACCTCATCAAGCATCTCTTATATATGACTCAAACTAAATTATATAAAAAAAATTTAGATGCTTCAATCTTACCATTGAATATTAGCATAAGTCAAAGATCATTTGAAAAGTGTAAACCTTGGTATGTTAGAATTAATAAGCAACGAATCTCTTGTTGTTGTAAGACTCATGTACAATTTCATTATTATTATGATATATTTCGATATATACGATGCACTTTGCATGCTAACCAAATTATGCAGGACATTTGTGGTATTACTATGCCACATGAAAGAATCAAAGATTTTATAGCAGGTTTGTTTTGTAATCCCTCTTTAAATGGAAACTCATTTTTTTTAAAAGGATGCATATCTGGAGAATGCGATAGATGTGGTAACTTTTCATTATTAGGAGAATGTATGCATGAAAGTAGTTTAGATGAACTTGGAAAACAATTAGTGGATGTAAAAAAATTTAAAAATATTGAGTATTCTTCAAAAGATGGTAAAATTGGAAGATGTGTTGAGCTAATTGTGGAAAAAGTTAGTGTGCATACTTTTATTACTGAATTTAAAGATAAGTTTGTACCTAAATATGTTCAACACTCTCAGAATGCTCATTGGCTTGATAATCAATTTCGTTTATGTAAAAACACATTTCCAATTGGAACTATATTGTCAATTGTTGATTTTTCTGAAAATTATACTCTTGCTCCACAAGAAGAAATCCAATCACAATATTATAATTCAGTGCAAGTAGCTATATTTGTTCACATTGTTTATAGACATGCTGAAGATAGTACAGAAGATAATAGAAAAATTTTGAAAGAGTACCATTTTTATGTAAGTGATAATCGATTACATTCATCTGAGTTTGTACAATATTGTTTTGATATATTTAATAAAAATTTAAAAGAGAGAGGAATTCAAATACTAGAACATCTCATATGGTTAGATAATTGCACGGGTCAATTCAAAAATGCTAGAATGTTTTATTAGCTATGTAGAGTTCATAAGGAAAATAATATCCAACACATATGGAGTTTTTTTGAAGCTGGTCATGGTAAGGGAGAACACGATGGAGCAGGTGCATGTGTAAAAAGAGCTCTTGCTAGAGAGCAACTAAAATTTGAGGATGCTGCAAAATTTAGAAATTCACGTGCAATTGTAGATTGGTGCAATACCAAATTATCTACAAGGACAAGTGAGAAATCAATAATTCGACGCTTCTTATGGTTAGTTGAAGAAAATGATATTTTTTCTCAACAGGATTGTGAAACAATTAATGGAAGTGCAAAATGGCATTCATTTAAGAGTTCGAATGCAAACACATGGACAATATGGACAAGGGAGTTGGCATGCTATTGTCAATTTTGTATTGTAGGTGATTGGCAGGCATGTGAAAATATGGAATGGATCGAACAATGGCAACAAAGAGCTTTAACGCCTACATCGACACATGTTCAACATGAAATGACAATTGAAGATAATCAAGTGTTTGCATCAGATGATTATGATCGTGTTTCAGATCTTGTACAAGAAGGTACATTATTTATTGAGTTGAATTTTGTATGTATCCATGTTTATATGAGTTAAATATAAGTCACTTTTTATTGAATTTTGTATTTATTTTTGCAGGATATGTGTATGCTATTGTTTCACCTCAAGGGAATGAAGAGCAGACAGAGTACTGGTTGGCTAGATGTGTTGAGAGAAAACATAAGTTGGTACATACTAGAGTGGATGATGACAACTTTGAGTATCCAATTGGTTCAGTGGTTGTTGGCACCTGGCTTCGAAAATATTTGATGAGAAAGAATGGCTTTCCTGCATTTGAAGATTATGAAAGACACAAGAAGATTATGCATTATTCACATTTGATTTTGGCAACCAATATAAAACTAGTTAGATATCAAGGGAGGCCTGCTAATAAAGTTTTATGGACAATTTCAATGGATGATCACGAGACAATCATAGATGAAATAAAAAAAAGAGAGGATGCAGATGGTACAATAGAGTAAATAAATATTGGTAAGCATATCTAGTTGTATATATATTTAATTGATATATATATTTGTCTTTAATCATTTCCTAATTAAAGTTTTATATCATTTTTTGTTTCAGGTCTCCCAAAATTAGATGCTTTACAAAAAAGAGAGGAGATGCACATATATTACAATGGAATTTCAATCTAGAGACAGGTAACTATATATAGTTCTAGATACATTTAATTGATACTTTATAATTGATTTCATATCCCCTTAAGCCATTCTCTTAAAACCCCTTAAGTCATCCTCTTATGTACCATTAATCCATCCTTTTGCAGCCCCTTAAGTCATTCTATCAACTACCATTACTCCATCCTCTTAGGACCTTGTAATCCATACCCTCATATATCTACCCTTAATTTGTCCACTTGCATCCACTTAAGTCACTCACTCAACACCTCTTAATTCATCCTCTTAGGACCCCTCAATCAATATCCTCATATATCTACCCTTAATCTATCCACTTGCATCCCCTTAAGTCCCTCTCTCAACACCCCTTAATCCACTTTAACTCATTTTAGGGTTTAGGGTTTATGGTTTAACTCATTCTATCAACTCCCCTTAATCCACCCTCTTGCATCACTTTAACTTATTCTCTCAACTCCCCTTAATCCACCCTCTTACATCACTTTAACTCATTTTAGGGTTTAGGGTTTAACTCATTCTATCAACTCCCCTTAATCCACCCTCTTGCATCCCCTTAATCCACCCTCTTATGTAAGTTTAACTCATTTTAGGGTTTAGGGTTTAGGGTTTAACTCATTCTATCAACTCCCCTTAATCCACCCTCTTACATCCCCTTAATCCACCCTCTTATGTAAGTTTAACTCATTTTAGGGTTTAGGGTTTAGGGTTTAACTCATTCTATCAACTCCCTTAATCACCCTCTTGCATCCCCTTAATCACCCTCTTGCATCACTTTAACTCATTTTAGGGTTTTAGGGTTTAAAGGTTTAACTCAGCTCTAATCAACTCTGAAATCACCCTCTTACATCACTTGCTCATTTTATCAACTCCCTTAATCCACCCTCTGCATCCTTAATCCACTCTCTTGCATCACTTTAACTCATTCTATCAACTCCCTTAATCACCCTCTTGCATCATAACTCATTCTCTCAACTCCCTTAATCCACCCTCTTGCATCACTTTCCTCATTCTCTCAACTCCCTTAATCCACCCTCTTACATCACTTTAACTCGTGTTATCAACTCCCCTTAATCCACCCTCTTGCATACTTTAACTCCCATTTCTCAACTCCCTTAATCCACTCTCTTACGTCACTTTAACTCATTTTATGAACTCCCCTTAATCCACCCTCTTGCATCCCTTCAACTCATTCTATTGGCTCCCCTTAATCTACCCTCTTGCATCCCCTTAATCCACTCTCTTACATATTTTCAACTCATTCTCTCAACTCCCCCTTAATCCACCCTCTTACACCACTTTAACTCATTTTATCAACTCCCCTTAATCCACCCTCTTGCATCCCACAATCCACCCTCTTGCATCAGTTTAACTCATTCTATCAACTCCTTAATCCACCCTCTTGTCCTTCAACTCATTCTATCGGCTCCCTTAATCTACCCTCTTGCATCCCACTTTAACTCATTCTCTCAACTCCCCTTAATCCACCCTCTTACATCACTTTATTTCATTATCCAACCATGATACCTCTTACATCACTTTAACTCATTTTATCAACTCCCCTTAATCCAGCCTCTTGCATCCCCTTAATCCATTCTCTTATGTCACTTTAACTCATTTTATGAACTCCCCTTAATCCACCCTCTTGCATCCCTTCAACTCATTCTATTGGCTCCCCTTAATCTACCCTCTTGCATCATAAATCACTCTCTTGTATTTTCAGCATCCCATTCTCTCAACTCCCCCTTAATCCACCTACACACATCCTTTAACTCATTCTCTCAACTCCTTAATCACCTCTTATCACTTTGTAACTCATTCTCTCAACTCCCCTTAATCCACACCCCTCTTACATCTTTAACTCATTTTATGAACTCCCCTTAATCCACCCTCTTGCATCCTTCAACTCATTCTATTTAACTCCCTTAATCTGCCCTCTTGCATCCCCTTAATCCACTCTCTTACATATTGTCAACTCATTCTCTCAACTCCCCTTAATCTACCCTCTTGCATCACTTTAACTCATTCTCTCAACTCCCCTTAATCCAGCCTCTTGCATCCCCTTAATCCACTCTCTTACGTCACTTTAACTCATTTTATGAACTCCCCTTAATCCACCCTCTTGCATCCCTTCAACTCATTCTATTGGCTCCCTTAATCTACCCTCTTGCATCCCCTTAATCCACTCTCTTACATATTTAAAACTCATTCTCTCAACTCCCCCTTAATCCACCCTCTTACATCACTTTAACTCATTCTCTCAACTCCCCCTTAATCCACCCTCTTGTCACTTTAACTCATTCTCTCAACTCCCCCTTAATCCACCTCTCTTACATCACTTTAACTCATTTTATGAACTCCCTTAATCCCCTCTTGCATCGCTAACTCATTCTATTGGCTCCCCTTAATCTACCCTCTTGCATCCTTAATCCACTCTCTTACATGTGTCAACTCCATTCTCAACTCCCCTTAATCCACCCTCTTACCATCCTTTAACTCATTTATCAACTCATAAAATCAGCCTCTTTTATAGTCCTCTATAGTCACTTTAACTCTGTTTATGAACTCTCCCCTTAATCCACCCTCTTCCATCCCTTTAACTCATTCTGTTGAAAACCATAATCTACCCTCTTGCATCCCTTAATCACTCTCTTACATATTTTCAACTCATTCTCAACTCCCCTTAGTCTACATGCACATATATGTTTCATCATGTTATATAGTTGTACATTAAACTTCTTGATGTACATTATATATGTTTGTTCGATGTCACTTTTAAATATCTTATTCAAATTGTATAGATTATACATATTTCATGTGTCTTCTATTTACCACATTTTATATAATTATTCAATTGTATAGATTATACATTAAATATACATACAAGGAGATGGTTTTTTGTTTATTGATTCAAATATTTGCTATGTAATTGGAAAATAGTTAGAATTACTTGCCCTTAATTTATTATGAATATGATTTAAGAAACTATTTAAGGAATGTTTTAATTTGTCACCTAACCATGTGATAAGTTATATATATATGAAATTTGATTCTAGATAAAAATTATTATATAGTGCATGTATTACTTGAAAATTTGATAAAATATAAATATATAGATATGTATATAAATGCATATAATTATGAAAATGAACATAACATGATCTCATAATTGACTGCATATATAATCATCATATTAAAGTGAACTGATATAAATAAACACACATATATGATAATAACATGTTCAAAATAAAACTAGAGATCTACATAGTCCATAAAATTTATATGTCAAGTCAAACACATATATTGAAATGAAACTAGAGGTTTGTAGTCCATAAAATATAAAACTATCTAACTCTCAGGCTGATCGGTCAAATCAAGTCTGCTCTTTGTTCCACGTTGACTAGATGTACCTGCATCATGCTGTAAAAGAGTTCAAGAAACTCGAAATTAGATTTAAATTTATTTAGAAATTTTGATATAATTAAACATATTTAAAATTGAAAATATAAACTTATAGATAAAAAAAACTAATTAAATATCGACTAAATATATTAAAAATGATTTCTAGTATACATAAATTACCATATGGTCATGTGAATCAATTGGCACATTTTCTTCAACAGGTAACATAACTGTCTGTTGAGAAGATGGAAATGCCTGATCCACTATATCCTGCATATTCATATAAAACAAACAATATGTGAAAACCTTGAATATATATATATATATATAAAATGTTCGTAAAATTTGTATAGGAGATTTAAATTAAAGTTTACAACCTCGAATGATATGACCTCATGATCACGCACCTGAGATTGCCCATGAATAGATGTCAATGATGTCTCAGGTGCGCGGCCCGCCATGGTTATCTCATCAAATCCCTACATATAGATGTACAACAGTTCATATAGATCATTCACACATATGTATGTAAATGTAAAAATTAAATTAGATCTATGATGTGTATTTAATTTAAACTTAACAAACTTTTGAAAGCACACACCTGAGCTGATGATGTCTCAGGAGCGCTCACCACTGTAACTTGTGGCTCATCAATACTAGGAATAGTATGACTTCCCTGCATCTAGATATAATATATCAATTCACACATGTGTACAAATTCAAATTAAATTATATATATGGACACAAAAATTATTTAATATATTTTGGTTCAAGTACCTGTTGAAAAGGTGAGCCCAAATCTACAGCACTCGACATATACACACGATGATGATATTGAGTTTCGGGCATCCGTCATCTATTGTGTCTTATACCAAACACAAATTATTAGATTATTATATTATACATATATAGTTTAGTGTTATATATTATTTACATGAATTTTTACATTTCAAACTTGAATTAAATTTAGAGTTCAAAAGATGAACAAACTTGAATTAAATTTAAGTTCAAAAGATAATTTTGTACACAATATTGAATGATCCTCAGAATATAGTAAATTTAGGTATGATCCCGCCCCAGATGCATGTGCCTCACCTGAAGTGGATGTCTGAGTATCCCTGTAGCCCGAGCCTCCATGCTCTGTATTGGCCACTTCAGTGGCCGCGTGTGTAGTCTGCTTAGTGAGATGTCCTGAAAGTGAACTCAATGCTCCTAGTGTAGATAACATGGTTTGCTACTGAAATGCAGCGGGAATACCAGGAGAAGGAGGAGGAACAAGAGGCGCAACTAGAGCACGTCGCTGAGGATCGACACGTGCTCCTAGTCTATGTTGGGGCATGCCACGCCCAACTCCCTGAAATGACCTCATATCAAAATAGTTGGGTTTTTTACCCAACTCAAACTCAGCCCATAACTTTCTCAAAAAATATAAGGGCACCTCACTATTGCCATGTGGTGGAGTATCAAACACCATCCACCATCTCTCCCAAAAATTTGCAGCTATCTGCGGGTGCCTACACCATAAAATTGAAATTCTTTTTTTTGTGGGTGGTATTGGTTTGTTTGTTTGGGGGTTCACAAAATATTGGCACATAGCTTGTTTAGTGATTTTTAGGTTATTGATTTCTTTATATGACAACCCATCTGCATAGAATTGTCTCCTCTCTTCTCTCCATTGATGGAACCTATCTAGGTCCGCATCGATAGATCGAACAGAATCGACAATAGTTTGCATCGTAGATGCAAACCGTGCGAGATGAGGAGGGATTCTAGTCTCATTTTTTATGAGATCTATGTTCCCTTGAATCACAACTAAGTTGGCTCGAATATTATCTCTGAGTTGATTTTGGTCAAATGGAGGAGGGGGGGGGGGTTCAGGTGGTGGAGAATGTGGAGGTGACTGAGGCATATCCTCATGTGGTGGGGTGGGGTGTGCACCAGGATCTATAGGAATTTCTGGATTAGGCATGAAATCCTCTAAAGTGAAAAGTGGATCCATGGACGAGAAATGATATGGCAACTGCATGTTAAACAATTAAAAAATATATATCAACAAACTAATTAAATAGTGCACACAATTTCAAAGTTATTTAAAAATCACATTGAACATGCACAAATTCAAAATATATTTCATTTATAACATTAAAATTCAATTTATAACATTAAAAAATCATAGCATTACAAATTCATATTATAAATGAGAGATGAATAGAAACCGATAGTCACTTAAGAACTATAAATGAGAGTTGAATAAAAACAGAAGGTTAGTAGAACAAGTGATGAAAAATATTGAAAATAATTGAAGACAATTCATAAATCAATCATGACAAATTCCATATAGGGATAGTAATTAAGATACGTTGAATTATTATCCAAGTGACTCCTACAATACCTATTTTTTATTTGTTTTAAGTTGCTCTCTTGGAACCTATGGTTTGTAATTCGTGTACAAATTAGAGTTAGGGTTGGGGTTAGGGTTAGGGATAAGTTTAGGGTTAGGCTTAAGATTGGAGTTAGGGTTAGGGTTATAGATACTTAGGGTTAGGGATAAGGTGAGGGTTAGGCTTAATATTGGGGTTAGGGTTAGGGTTGGAGTTAGAGTTAGAATTAGGGTTAGGTTTGGGTTAAAATTAGAGTTATTTTTTGGGCATAGATTTAGGGTTATGGTTAGGAAAAGGGTAAAAATTAGAGTTACAATTGTGGTTAAGGTTAAAACATGAGTTAGGGTTGAGAATAGGGTTCAGGTTAGGGTAAGAGTAAGAACTAGAGTTAGTTTAGGGGTTAGGGTTATGGTTATGGTTAGAGCTAGGGTTAAAATTATGGTTAGGGTTAAGGTTAGAGATAAAATTACATGGTTAAGGTTAGGGTTATGATTAGAGATGGAGTTAGGGTTAGGGTTAGTGTTTGGGTTAAAATTAGATTAAGGGTTATGGATAGGGTAACAATAAGAATTGGAGTTATGGTGGGGATTAGGGTTATGGTGAAGGTTAGTGTTAGGGTTAATATTAGGGTTTGGGTTAAGCTTAGAGATAGAATTAGGGTTAGGGTTAGGGTTATGGGGTTGAGGGTGAAGTAAGTCTCTAATTTCTCCAACTGGGCAGGTGAGAAAAATCTTGTCACTACAATCAAACTTAGGTGTATAAAGTTTTTTAGCTTACTTTTTATCTCCCTATTCTTCACTTTCTATATTCCTTGCTCATTTCTTGTAGATGGAACTTCTTACCATATTGAAACATTTTTCTAAAGATAAGGCTTCTCTCATATATTTTCATTGATTCAAATATTTTTCTATTAATCTATATTGTTTCTCCTTAATAGATTATTCCTAAGGGATGAGGGGAATGGTGTCAAATTCTTCTTCATCTTCCTATAAAACATGGGGTTTTAGGAATTCAAAAGGGTGTCACATGTTGCTCTACTATTTTTTTTTGTTGATTTTTCCCTCCTTTTGGGTTTTTTTATGATTAAATATTCAACCAACTTCCTAGAATTAGCCCATTTGACTCCTTTAGCCTTGATTTAGAATTTGAAAATTCTTTTAGAAGAATTCCTCTTTTTCTCCTTACCCTTTTTCAATAAAATTTTATGATATCCTAAAATATTTCTTATTTCTCATTGGACTTACGAAAATAAAATAGGCAAATGACTATAATATTTAAGTATGTTATGAGTGCCCTAGTTATGGGGCCACTAGTGTTATATAATAAAGAATGTAATTTTAAAGTGGCATTGATAAAAAGGTTTGTACATATAGGTTTATTTTGGAGCTTGTAAAAAGGAAAGAAATTAAAAGATAGCTATTTAATTAAATCCTAAGATTGAGAGTGGTATTCTTGTTTATCCATTAATTTTACTTGAATAGATTGGACACCATATTTTCCTATCACTAGAGATCAGAGGAGGGAACCCCATTTATTTTCATATATAGTTAATGGATGAAAATTCATAAATCAATCATGACAAATTCCATATAGGGATAGTAATTAAGATACATTGAATTATTATCCAAGTGGCTCCTACAATACCTATTTTTTATAAGTTTTAAGTTGCTCTCTTGGAACCTATGGTTTGTAATTCGTGTACAAATTAGAGTTAGGGTTGGGGATAGGGTTAGGGATAAGTTTAGGGTTAGGCTTAAGATTGGAGTTAGGGTTAGGGTTAGGGTTATAGATAATTAGGGTTAGGGGTAGGGTTAGGGATAAGGTGAGGGTTAGGCTTAATATTGGGGTTAAGGTTAGGGTTAGAGTTAGAATTAGGGTTAGGTTTGGGTTAAAATTAGAGTTATTTTTGGGCATAGGTTTAGGGTTATGGTTAGGAAAAGGGTAAAAATTAGAGTTACGATTGGGGTTAAGGTTAAAACATGAGTTAGGGTTGAGGATAGGGTTCAGGTTAGGGTAAGAGTAAGAACTAGAGTTAGTTTTGGGGTTAGGGTTATGGTTAAGGTTAGAGCTAGGGTTAAAATTATGGTTAGGGTTAAGGTTAGAGATAAAATTACATGGTTAAGGTTAGGTTTATGATTAGAGATTGAGTTAGGGTTAGGGTTAGTGTTTGGGTTAAAATTAGATTAAGGGTTATGAATAGGGTAACAATAAGAATTGGAGTTATGGTGGGGATTAGGGTTATGGTGAAGGTTAGTGTTAGGGTTAAGATTAGGGTTTGGGTTATCCTATATTAACCTAATTCCAATATTAACCCTAATTATAATGAAAAAACTAATTGTAAATGTAACCTAAGGGGAGAGAGGTCTCTAAGATGTTTTTAGTTTTACGTTTTAGGGTTTAGATTTCTAAGTTTAGATAAAATATGGTTTTCAATTTACAATTTAAAGTTATTTATTTTTTAAATGCAATTTAAAACTATTAAGAATTGAAATAAAACGCATTAAACAAAAAAAACTTAAATACTAATTCAAAAACAAAAAAACAAGATACAAAGCAAAAAAGGGCAGAAATCAACTAACCTGGAGGTCTCAGAGGTCAAGTGTGATGACGGGAGGAGCGAGCAACAGCCTCCAAACGCGTACGCGCTCTTGCTTGACTTCTATTGATTCGGCAAAAATAGTGGATAAAATGAAAAGCCAGCAGTTTATTTAAAAAAATAAATACTTTTTGATAACGCGTACGCGTTTCGAAACGTGTATGCGTTATAAGCGATACGGCGTTCGCTTAGCGTACGATATTCGCCAGCGATATCGTTAGTAGCAGCGTAGCGTTTACTCTTGTCTGGCGTTTAAATTCAATACCGTTCCTCGGCGATACCCGTTCAGTTGGGCCGAGATTGCGGATTTATGCTAACTGTATCGCATTTTTAAAGCGGCGATGCGGCGTTTTGTGCGAAATTTTTTTTGTTGCCCGAAATTTCCCCTCTTCGTGTACTCAACTTCTTGCTTTTACCCTCTAGACTCATGGCTTCCCACGATAGCACTTTCATTGTGGACCTTGGGATATCAAGATATCCTACTCCTACTATGGATAATGGTGCATTAGGCATGGAAAATACCACTATTATTCCTTCACCTTTCCATCCAATGAATGTTGACACAAAAAAAAATTCCATTCCACAAGAAAAATTCATTAGTATTCATGAGGATTTCACACATTTACAACAAGATTTATCCCTTTAAGACATTTCCACCAATGCCATACCTGCAATAGAAAACCTTCATCATTTGATTAAAAGTGATGATGTCTTACAAGTTATGAAAATAAAGTTGAGATATACAATAAACATATTCCTTCTACTTCCCAATCAGCTAAAATTGTTGTAAGCCAAGGAGGAACTCACAATCCTCCTCCTTGAACAATAGCATCCATACCAACTTATACCACTCCTCAAGTTACAAAAATTATGCAACAGGTTAGTCATGTGACTCCTTTCACTATTCCAACTAGCATTCCTAGCTCTTTTGTGGCATCACATATTCCTTCTTCAACCTTCACCCCTCTTAGTGTCCCTTTCACTTCCCCTAAAATTACTTACACTCCATCACCATTTTCCCTTCCACCTCATACCACACACACTGATCCAATCATTACACAACTCTTTAACATAGTTTCATCCATGCAACAACAAATCTCCAACATTAGCCATAGTCAAAATGCTCCACCCACATATCATGTTCATAATAGTGCATTATCCTTAGAGATCTTACACACACAGATGCCACAAGGAATTGAAATTCCTAGGTTTGAGAAATACGAAGGAAAAGGAGACCCTACTAGTCATTTTAATGCTTATACATCCTTATACAGTGACTTTGTCCTTGATGATAAGTTGTTAGCCAAATTTTTTCCTAGGACCTTAAAGGACACTGCATTGGAGTGGTTTTCATACTTACACAATCATTCAATTCAATTGTTCAATGAACTTATGGATGATTTGATAAGTCATTTCCAAGTCCATATGACTCCTAAAAAGATAATGGCTGATTTAATGTGATGTAAAAAAAATTCTGATGAAACATTAACTAACTTCATTTCACATTATTAGTCATTGTATGCTCAAATTGATGTCAAGATCCCTGATTCACATCTGTAGAAGATTTTTATCAAAAACTTGCACACTCACCTTTAGGATAAGTTGACTATGATGAAATTCCCTTCATTCATGCATTTATGCACGACCCTTTGTGGTTATCAGAACTCGGTTTCTAGTCGTGAATCAAAGTTCACTTCTAACTGAGCTAAGAAGTCTAAGAAAAACAACCACAACAACGCGCAAAAATTTAGAAAACCAAATAGAGGCTTTTTATAGTTCAATCTGCCTTCTTCACAACCAACCCAACCTATTCAAATTCAACCGGTAGTTGTTAAAGTAGTGGTGCCCTTTACCTATGGGGACCCAAAAAGACAATTTACTCCCTTACCTGGTACCCTCCATAACACAATGAACCAATTGCTCCAACAATAGATGATCACTTTACCTACTGTTAAACCAATTTATACCACCAAGCTTTTACCACCTACCTTTAAACCTAATGATTATTGTCATTTTCATTGCCAAAATGGACATGACACTGAACAATGTAAGTGTCTCAAACACTTAGTTCAAGACCTCGTTGATTTTGCTTGTTTTTCCATTGCGGGTGTCAATGATCAAGGCAATAAGTTCATTGAACCCCCTAACCAAAATTTACAAATTTTTACCAAACCTATGCCTAAACAAAATGTTTCATTTGTCAAGGCTAGTGAACCTTCAAACATTGATGTAATGAGTGTTGATACAAATAATGAACATGATCTTACTCCAAATGTTACCCAAGTTAATCCTATGGATGAACTTGTGGGTATGATAGACGTTGTCCCTCGTAAGGGGAAAACCAAAAAATCTCTTGATATTACTTTTTCTTCTCATGATATACTTAAAAAGCTTCCTGATGGTCCTCTTTATATAGCCAGAAAAATCTATCATAAACCCACTAATGGGATATTAATAGATCCTTCCCATGGTGAGAATGTGATCATAGAAGAGTTTTTAGTATTACACAATCTCTATCAAGATGATTATAACAAACCAACTGCATGGATTAAAACACATACTAGTTTTGCATGCCATATGAGTGGATCGATCGTACTCCCCTTACAGATAGAACCCAAAACTTTGGAGGTAACATTTTCTATCATTCCACAATTAGACCAATTTCATCTACGACTGGGTCATCCTTGGCTCCACTTGATGAAAGCGGTCCTGTCAGTTGTTCACAAATGCTTGAAGTTTCTGCATGGAAATGAAATATTTACCATACACCATAGTGGCTTTAATCCATTATCCTCTAAAGGTAATTTTTCCTTAGAATCCTTTTGGCCTAAACCTATGGAACCCATCACCCCTCAAAAGGACTTCTTTTCCATAACCTATCAAAAGTTCAAAGCCAAATGCATAACCAAATCATCTCTTCATAACATGTCCCATCCACTTCCACTCCTCCTATCCTAGATGAAACCATGCTTCATCCTGAGTCCAACATTGAAAAAACCACACCTCATGAGCAACCTACCATAGACACTTCCCCTCCATCGTTTAAACGACCATGAGAAAATGAAACAAATCTCGTCATGTCTCCTCACATTAAACAAGTTTATAAATCCAAAGAGAAAGTGATTGAACCGTCTTCTTCGATTTCTTCCATTCTTCCCCCTCTAGAAGAAAAGGAACCTATGATGGATCAACCCACTCTTACACCTCAACAACTTCAAAACAAAATAAAACAAAACTGCGGTTCTAGCGAACGTAGGTGTTGTCGTCATCTCCTTGCTCGTTAGTCTCGAATTGAATAAACCAAAGAAAACCAACCGCCACCTTTGATAAAAGCAATAGATGATAACCATTTTCCTCATGACCTGCCACAAGATAATACATTCTATCCCTCACAACAAAATGAACGGATCCAACATCCACAACTTTTGATACATCCTTCCTCGGAAAAAACCCTTTGTCCTCCTACTGTAATCAATCTTGATGATGACAATGACAAGGAGATCACAAACATAGATGAAGAAGTTCATAATGATCTAAACTCTTTATTTCATCTACCATGATCGCTTAAATGATAAATATCCTATACCAAGTGAAGAACCCGGTACATCCCATAATTTGACACTTGCAATTTTTCCTTCGGAAAACCAACCACCCTCGCAATACACTAAACATGATTGGGAGGCAGCTGACTTGTTGGATGGTTGACTTGCATTCACCTTACTATCCTTTTATATTCCTTTTTATTTTTCTTTGGTTTTATTTTATGTGCATATTGTGTTCCCTCATAACATGTGTTTGATGTTCTCTCTTCATATACTTCTATTTGTATCTCTATTCCTCTATATTTCATATATTGTTTTGTGTTTTCCTTTTTGGGGATGATTCAAAGCATAGAGATGCCCTATGTCTCTTCCATGTTGACCCAAAAGGTCCTTTTTATTTCACTTTTATTTTGTGTTTTCCTTTTGGGGATGATGCAAAGCGTAGAGACACCCTATGTCTCTTCCATGTTGACCCAAAAGGTCCTTTTTTATTTCACTTTTGTTTTGTGTTTTCCTTTTGGGGATGACACAGCGTAGAGAAACCTTATGTCTTTTCCATGTTAACCCAAAAGGTCCTTTTTATTTCACTTTTTTTTTGTGTTTTCCTTTTGGGGATGGCCAAAGAGTAGAGACACCCTATGTCTCTTCCATGTTGAACCAAAAGGTCCTTTTTATATTAATTTTTTTTTTTGTTTTCCTTTTGGGGATGACACAAATGATCATTGAGATGCCCTATGTCTCTTCCATGTTGACCCAATTCGTCCCTTTTCATTTTTAATTTGTCTTTTTCTTTTGTTTTCCTTTTGGGGATGATGTAAGACATTAAGACCAAAATGTCTTGTTCATGTTGACCCAAAATCTTTTCCTTTTCTTTTTCCTTTTCCTTTTCATTTCACTTGTGTTTTCCTTTTGGGGATGATGCAAAGCGTTGAGACCAAAATGTCTCTTCCATGTTGACCCAAAACAAACCATTTTTTTCTTTTGTTTTCATTCTCTTTGTGTCATTCTTTCAGTTCTATGTGCTTTGGGGAATGATGATAGTTTTGAGTTCTTTAATAAAAACATTGCAGCAATGAACATAATGACCCCAAATCCATAGATACCTTATGTGTTTGGTTTGTTCATTTATGGGGGGAAACTTCCTTTTCTTTTGTTCTCTTTTTCATTTACATGACCCAGCCTAACTTAATATATGACTTGGCATAGGGGCTTTCCAAGTTGGATCTCATGTCTTGTTTTCTTTCTGCATTTTCTTTCCTTCACTACTTTAAAGTAATTGCTCACATAATGATGTGTAGTAATTCCTTTAAAGTGGGGGCATACATTGGCATAATTCATTTTCATTCTTGATTCTTAGTGCATCCTTGTCACTTCATATGATGTGTTTGTCACTTTATGGATGACATTGAATGTGATGTCCTTCATAAGTGTGATCTCTCTTAGCATATTGCATTCCTCTTAGTGGCCTGATGTAATGCACTACATCCCCTAAGTTGTGAATATTTCATTATTTGATTAGTCCTCTCTTGGAGACATTAGACACAATGTCCCCTAAGTCACAAACCTTCCATGAACTTAACAAGACACCTTTGATCATCCTTTACATGTTACATTTTACATTTTACATTTTACATCTTTGCCACCTTGCATAACGCAACTTGCATGACTATGGTACCTTGCTCTTTGTTCATCAATTCTAAGCATACAAAGCTTTGCTTGTCTCATGAAGCACGAACTGACATTTTCCCTTGTGGCACCTTTTTAAAGTTATTAGGAGGTATAGCTTTAATATGGTTGAGTAGGAAGCCCATTAAATGACACGACTTTCCCCATAGCCACCTATGTGTTTGTGAGTGCATACCAACTAGCATATGTATCTTACCTTTTTGAGTCTTATCACTCGGAAAACCACCATGAGTTTGGTCACCCCAGAGTGAGTATGCATTCCCTTTTTCTTGCATACAACCTAGATCTAATCCACAACTAGTTGGATAGACGATCAAAGCTTCATCCATTTCTTCTCTTTCTTCTCAAATGTCTGTTCCTTTGTTCTTATGTTTAGAGTGCCATGCATCTTCATCATGGGTGCTTGATCATCCCTCTTTATCGTTGTCATTCCGTCTTGCTAACATAAGTGCATTGGGACCTCTCTCTCGATATGCATGGCTACTTTAGTGTGAGTTTGAACCAAGTTCATCCTCTCACTAGACTGGGGGCTAAATGTGTCATAGAAAAGTGACCGTTTGACATTTTCATGGTCTTTTAGGTCTTTCTTCATGATGCTTGGTCCATTTTTCCTTGATTTAATGTTGTAATGTGACTTAAACATTCACATTAGGTCCTTAAAACTCAAATTGTGACATCTTGTGAAGGTTTTGTGAAGTGTTGTAAAACATTTCTATACTTTTCTAGAATATATTCATTAAAATTCAGCTAAAAATCACCTTTTCATCACTTATCAAATCCTATTTTTAAGTGTTTTAAATTCTTGTAATAAGATTTCATGCCCTCCTAGGCTTAATTTCATTATTTACACGTTTCTTATGCTTTATTTGGTCCCTTTATGCACTCATAAGGCTTAATTAAGTGTGTTTTTGAATGTAAACATGATAAACAACATTAAATTCAAGATAATTCCCAACATCCACTTTCAAGTACAACGTGGGACCCATTCACTATTAAAAATATTTTAAATTTTCTTTCAGGTTTTTATTTAAAATCACCTTATGTCACCTTGTGATGAGGTATCTCCAAGTTACTAAGACACAAGTGTGTATAAATAAGTGTTTTTCTTCTCATTTTAACCCCCATTCATCAAGTTCACTAATTCACTTATTCATTCAAGCATTCAAGCACTTTTCATCATCCAATCAAGCATGAATCAAGTATCTTGGAGCAACCATTGATATATCTTTAGATTTCTTCAACAAGGTTATTTATTTTAGGACATTTGCATGTTGTTTATTCATCTTTCCTTGTTCATTTCATTCCATTTATTCATTAAGGGTTTGATTACCAAAGTGGGATTAAACCAAAGCAAATCCCTATAACCTAACCTTTAACCATTTTTTCCCTTTTGCATGTGTGTTTGTAGACTTGTGTATGCAGATTTATCAAGTATTTAGGTGTTGAAAGGTGATCAACAAGTCAAAAAATTGTTTCAAGTCAACTACAACCTAGTTCAAGCTTGGAGAGCCTAAAGTCCATTTTCTATAGATTTGACTCCATCAACCTGAAAAAAAGACAAGCTCAGATCTGGTGTTACAGAATTGGTCCCTAATTTCACAAAAATTTGGTAGAGGACTGATTCACTATCAATGCTTAATGAGTCCCACCTTAAGGCTGGAAAGTTAGATTTTGTCAGATTCTGGATCTCGACACTTAGAAACCTATTCCCAGAAGTTTTCATCAGAAGCAAGACCAATTCACCATTAGTGGCGAATGAGTCCAACTGGTGATTTTCAGTGATTTTTGTTAGCACTCAAGACACTCCAGATTCTTCATTATTGGCCCAGGTGCACTCTGATTCAGCCTTCTTCTTTTCTGTTTTGCATTTTTTCATGTTTAGTTCATGCTTGCATATCACATTGTGTTTTCAAACATTGCATATTTCTTAGGTTTTATATTCATAATCAGTCAATTTCATAACTATGTTGCATTTAGACCATCTCATTTAGCCTTAATAATATCATACACATCTTAATTTGAGTGAACCAGATTGATTTTTCATGAGTTTTATCTCTCTCCTTTTAGGTGAAACATCCTAAGAGTGCAAGAGTAGCCTATAAGCCTCACCCAAAAATCTATGGTTCAACACTTCTCAACACAGGTAATGGATAAGTACATCAACTCTCTTGAAAGACAATTTCCTATAAGTATGTTGTAGAAAACTATCCCAAGGTCTCTCAGGTGCCAGGTCATGACTTGCTTGGAATATCTTAGTTGGTTCATGTGATTTTCTAGTAATCATAAGGCAGACTTACATATTTTAAGTTGAAGGGAGATTGGTTCCTTAAATGAAGTTCCTAATATTTTAAAGATGATAGGAAATTGCTACAAGTTCAAAATACTAGTCTAAAACTCCACTTTTATCATCAAATTTGGCTTTACAATGATGCTAGAACTTTGCCTAAACTATTATTTCAAAGAAAGGTCAAAAGGGAAGGGAAAGGAGGAAGCTCCTAGACCTGTAACTACCAATGAACAGTGATAATGGAGGATGCTACAGTGGATAGCCTTCCTAAAACTAAGTTCCACTTAACCAAATCAACTAATAGTATCATGAAACTAGTGCTATCTTCTAAGGTCTGCAGATTTTCAATTGTTCATTCACCATAAAGCATGAATAGAAGATGAATTTTAAGTGCAAAAATGAATTTATGTTTAGACTAGCTTTACACTGCTATTTATCATCAAAAAACAACAAAAATCATGAACAAGGAAGGGAATCAACACAATAGTATTCTCCATCATCAATGAACATTCACTAAACTACTAAAAGCATGCAAAATACATAGAACAACAAACTAAATCTACTCAAATCTATCAAATCTATCAACTATGAGGAGATGAATCATGAAACATGAAGGAAACTCAAGAATCCACCAAAAGAAATGAATTTCTATTAGAATTTCAGTAGCATTTCATTACAACTCAACTCTCTCTTTGAAAATGAGAGGTGACCCCCTATTTATAGTTTTTAGAAAGAAAAATGAATGACCAAGATTTATTCTCATTGTGTGGCCAAGATTCATTACAAATTAGTATTTCATCTACCCCCAATATTTTATAATTTAAAATACATTCTTTGTCTTTTCCCTATTTTGCCTTCTAATGCCCTATTGTTGTATCATTTTTTCTTGTAGTGACTTGCCCTTTTGGCTATAGCTATACTGTGAGGAACTTGTCATCTATGATAGGATTTCCTTGATTTTTCTTGATGGTGGCATGCTCCATGAATTTACCCATTGGTGTGTAAAGTTTATCCCACTCGATGATCTCTGATTGAAGAACCTGGAAGGATAGTTTCTTTGATCTTCTAGTGATTAGCTCCCAATTCTTTGTACACTTAGGCATGTGCTTGATCACTTGCTCTGACTAGGAAAATGGTTGGGTAGCAAAATACATGCAGTCTGACATTAATGAATCTATGGCCTCATTCTCCATTTTCTTGTGGAAAAGTGACTTGATATTTTCTGGATCTAGCTCGACAATGGGAATGTCATAATCTATCATGAGCTTTAGATATTCTTCATAGTCTTCCCTATGTTCTTTGACCCATTCTAGGTCAAGCTCTACTTCATGAAACACCCACTCTAGGACTTTCCTTTGGTGGTCTAGGCCCATTTTCCATGTCTTGACCAGCCAAAATCATCCTTTACTAGGGCTAGCTCCTTCTCCCAAGTCTCCTTGGGCATCCTGAGGATAGCCTCGAGTTTAGGATATGTAATCCTATATAATTTATGAAAGTTATTGCAAATTCTCTCTATGCCCTCAAACTATTTTTTTACTTCCAGAATTTGTTGGCTATTTGGACAATATGGTTGATGCCCATGTCACCACTGTAGAGAACTCACTAAAACCACTCTTCAGTAGCCTTGGTCCAATTCTTTCTCCTTTCTAACTTGCTTATGTTCTCTTTGGAAAGAAGAATAGGTGGGACCGATGAAGTTGTTGGTAGCTCCTGAGTGGACGACCACTGTTGAATGTAAGTGGTGAGGTCCACCAATTGTGCTTTCAACTCCTCATTGGAGGATTGATCATTGTTCATCTGATGAATGATCATGGCAACCAATCCTTGGAGCTGATCAATCTTTTTCTCTCTTGTAGCAGTACCTAGGTTAATGGTCGAGATATTATAGCTAACCCCTTCTCCTTTTTCTACTATTGGGGTGGAAATTTTCACTATCATTGATCTAGATGCATCTATCGTGATGTAGGATCAAACCCTTGGCTTCTTTTCCTTCTACGTTCCTATTTGAACTCATGCTAGGATAGCCTCTAGTCATTCCTTAGGATGCATGAGAGCGGGGGTCTTCTTTTGTAGTTGCCTTTCCAACCAATCAGGCATTTCAGATCCCTCCTTTGGTGATTCATGATCACCTTCTTCTCTTTGAGTGTGTTGGATCTCCATTTCCTCATGGTCTAAGGCTTCTTCTTCTGTCTTCTCTTCTTCTTCTTCACCCGAGTCCCAAATCAATATGGTCTTTTCTTCGTGTAGTCTAGTAGCAGCTACATTTTCTTTAGGATTGTCCTCCCCTTCAGGTGCCCTTTCTTCTTCTCACTCGAGCTTTGCATGGTGTTTTGGCTTAGAGCTCCTTTTCATTTCAGTCTTTTCTTTAGGCTTATCTTCTTCCTCAACTTCAGCTTCTTTGTTTCCCTCCTCCCTCTTAGGATGTATTTCTTCCTCTTGATCAGGGATTTTGTCTTTCCCACCTATTGGAGGCTCTACAAATATCTCCATGTCATCATCAGTTTCCTCCTTCTCTTTAGAAGGCTACCTCTCAACTTCTTCCCCGACATCCTTGAGTTGATTTGACAACTCCTCCTCAAGCTTATGGTCAAAAGACTCTACTACATATTTGGCATTGGGGTCTTCAACATCTTCTTCTAAGGACTATGACCCTTGTTCTTCATATGCCACCTCATCGATGCTCATGTTCTGATGCTTTGGGTGCTCATGGTAGTCATCCCTAAAGGGATATTTGAGTTCCTCGTCTATTTCTTTAGCAACCTCCTTCTGTCGTCTTTCCATTTCTTCTGAGATTTGCATGGCTTCTTCCATCTTTGGCATTCTATCAAAGGAGGGATGTGAAGACTAGCCACTATCAGCTTGGGCCATCACAACTTTTACTATAGGGCTCATTAGTAACCGAAAGAGTTAAAATGGTATATTTTCCATATGTCTAACAAAGGCCTCAAATAGAGCAAGAGTAGGCATTGTAGTTGTGGCTACTGAAGGGACTGTAGTTGAGGGATACATCGAGGAGGATGAGAGTGCAGAGGTTGTAGTGGATGAGGAGTCCTGCACCATAATTGGAGCAGTCGGTGAGGTGGAGGCAATGTGAGCCAAGATGTCCACCACGAGGGGAGAGGAAGCGAGCAATGCTTGATATGTTGGAGGAGTAGTAGTAGCAGTGACAGTGGCAGTTATGGCAAGAATAGAGGTGGTAGGTGGTGACTTTGGTTGCTCAACTTCTTCTTCTTCTCCTTCGTGTAGTGGGTCTTCTTGGATAGTGGGCATCTCAAAGAATCTACATGTCTTCTTGGCCTTCTTCGAGGTCTCACCCTTTGAGGCCTTCTACAAGTACACCTTCTACTTGGAATAACACTCAATTACCTCTTTTCTCTTTCTTGACCTTGTGGTTGGAGTAGATTTGGGAGCTTCCTTAGCTAGGGAAGCAATAGTACCACTTTCTATTTCACTCTCGAGCTCATCTTCAAGCTCACTATACATCAAAGTGGTACCCTAGAGCTTCAATTGAGTTATCTAGGAATCGATCCATTTCCTCGTTCTATGCTCCACTGACTTTGTCACAATGTTGAGGTCATTGACATCTTCTTCATTCCAATCTATTAGGGGCAATGGCAGGTTGGCAAAAACATCATACCTTGGATCCACAACAATGTTTTCATCTTCTACAATCTAATTTGGTACCGATAATAGGTTGAATTTCTTGACAAAGTAAGCGGTCATATGTATATAACTCCTCATGCGTACCTCCTGGTCATCCTGACAATTAGCCCAAAAATATTCATTGTGGTGCAAGTGGGTGTATTCTCTCTGAAAAAACTTCTTTAACTTGTCGTAGGGGTCCATCCTTGGCTGAGTAGTGTGGAGGCCTAGGTTTTATTCAATAATCTCTTTCTTTGAATATTTTGCACACTGGGTGGCTATGAGGGCGTACATTCCCTGCCTGAATATGAGTGGATATGGTATCCATGCTCGATGCTTGTGACTAAGAAGAGTGTGTGCATGTTGCAATTTCCTGGACACTTCCAGCAAAATAAACTGGTCATTTAGGTATTGGGCTAGCTTGTATGGCCTTTCAGAGAAGCCCTCCATTCTGATGTAAGTAAATTTTGGGAACTGTATGTACAAGAACCCAAACCAATGAATGAACGCAGGGGCACTGTGCAATACCATCCTCTCAAAGTCCCCTCTAAGAGGTATGATAATATTCCCAATGAAGGAATCATTCACCCTGTAGTAATCCTTCTTGAAATTCTGATATTGTAATTGCGGGTGCCTGTCATATGCTTTCAGCTCCCTTCCTTGAGTTGGCTTCTGCACAAAAAATAAACCTTTGTAGGGAACTAGCTCGGCCAAGAGATACATCAAGTAAGAGGTCATGTAGAATTGGGAGGTCTTTTTGATTGCCATGAACTGCTAATGCAAGTTGTCACTGATCATTTTGTCCCAATGAAACTTGGTCTTTCCTCTGATGATCTCCTCAATGAAGTAGAACATTTAGTCTCGGAAGTAAGCAGAAGTAGGAATACCCATGACTCTGCTCAACAACGTTACCAAGTCATGATAATCTTCATAAATGTCGCTTGTGAACAACTCTTGAGGCTCCTTGTTAGCACTACCCCTCTTCTCCTTTAACCAATATTGTTTAATTAACTTTTTACATTTTAGGGGCTTGACCTTTCACATATTTTCTGCATATTCCTTTGTCATCTCCTCCATAGGGTCAAATCTAGGGATGTGGAACCTTTTTCCTATGACCTGGTAGATAGGCCAGCCAAAACCTTACCCTCATGATCAATAATCCTTCTGGTTTCTACTTGGTAGGCTTCCCTACAAGACATTACCAATTCCAGGGCCACAAAATTAGGTGGGAAACCAGTTGCCTTAGCCAAACCACTCTTTCTGATTTTCCTAGCATTATCTGTGGTGGGGCTGATGATGACCCTCTATCTAAATTTATCTATGTCGACCTTCCTAAGGTTGGTATCTGTAATTGTATCCCAAGTGGTAGTGACCCTGGAGGTGACTTCTACTCCCCAGAATTGATACTTCATCTAATCCTTGTCCTCTTTTCCTCTTGGGCCTTGGTAGAATTCTTCCCTTTTTCTTTCTCCATAGACACTCCTAATGGTCCTACAGCTAATTCCATAAATCCTGCAAACGGAAGTGTTGTAAGCACATTCACATAAAAAATGAGGGGAGCGTTAACGAAATGATGCAAAAAAAATGTTAGATCAAGTAATTCATCTTTCAAAAGTCACCACATTAATCAAAAATCATCATTTGGCTCTTGTTTGGGGAAGATAGAGTAATGCAGGCCTAGGGATGTGAGTTTCCCTAGGCTGGTAGTTGTTTTGGAGAAGGCAATAGGGAGATAGCGCAGAGGGAATGATGGCCCACATGCGGCCACCCACATCAATATTTTTGCACCATAATTGGGTACCACCAAGGTGTTAAGGTGTTTGGGCACATGGTTCCATTGTTCATGAAGCCTCTAAAGTGTTAATTTAGTCATTTTGGCATGCGGGTCAAGAAGGTGTGGGAGCAGGTGACCTTAATGTTGTTTTGGAGCTCGGCCATTTGGAACGATGTTGGCATGGAAGAATCCCAAAAATGGAATCCTGCATTGCGAGACCCACAAGTAGAAAGGATAGCTTCATTTTAGCTTTATGTTTTAATTCATTCACAATGATGTGGATAGAAACCCATGAAATGTCGTTAGGTGATAGCCATTTGCAAATGGAAAAGGCAAGGTGGTGCCCCACAACGGGTGACCCGCATAGGCTGGTACATGAGAGACATTGGTGCTAATCTCTTTGCTTGAGGAGGGATAGATAGCAGAGACAGGTTCGAGCAATAGGCTATGCATAGCCATTTAGAAACGGTGGTCGTAAGATGGCGGACTGCAAGCGGTAGACCACACCAGAATACCCACATCGAACACTTAACCATTATGCATGTGAGGAAACCAAAGGGAAATCGGTTGTGAGGAGCCCAAAGAGCGGATGGGTGAAGGTGATTGGCTATTTCAAAATGGTGAGAAGGAGGGGGCGGCCTGTAGATGAACCCCTGTAGCATTCCATACATAAGGAAGTTTAATTTGAGCATTGCTTGGGTGAGCCTTAACAGTGATAGGGTTGGTGTGGTCCGGAGTCCGGGATGACGGACTAGTTTTCCTAGTGGTGATGGTGCTAGAAATGGCAGCAACGAGGGCAAGGAGGTCTGCCAAGAATGACCCGCAAACGGGTTCCAATGCTTTATGACTTCAGTAGACTCGAGGCTAGTGGGACCCATGGGTTGGGCAAAATTTATTGGATGGCCATTTCGAAACGATGAAAAACGATGAGCCTCCTGTGCATGGAAGTCCATGAAAGTGGACCCACAAGTGCCCAAGGATTTTCATTTTCACTTAATTTTCATGTTTCAATGAATCATGACAGAGGGGCGACGTCCACCCACATGTGTGGACCCTCCAAGGAGAAATACCTCAAGTTTGTGTTTTAAGTTCAAAAATTCACACAATAGCAAAGGGAAGATTGCGAACTGCAAGGGCATGGACACACTTGTTAAGAATGATGAATGATGGGTCGAGTTTCACAAGGCCCTAAATGGTCGATTTTCAAGGGTTTTTAAATTTTCAAAAGGTGGGTTTTGTGTGAAATTATATGCTCTAACTAACTCAAGGTTTTCCTCTTAATATTTTAACAACTTGGAAAGAAAATTATCAAAATCATAACCAAGGAAGCAGCAGCAAAAAACCTACCTGAATTCCCCATAGAAATTGGTGAAGAATCTGACGATTGCAATGCTTGAATGACAACATGATCACACACGCGCAAAGGTGGCAATGGATGGCAGAGCTCTAAAAAAATTATGACCAAAGGAATGAAAATGATAGGTCAGCTAGGCTATTTATAGGAAATTTATCATTAATGACCCACATTTATGATCCGTATGATGGAATGCGAAGTTGGTGAACACACTTTTTGAAAACGCCAGTGGTAGGAAGGTCAAAGCCCGTGATGCAGGTGGAAATCGAACGATGTCCACTTAACATATCGATGAGGAGAGCGGCGATGGAGGATGTGGGTCCTACCATGTGGGTGGATGCCTTGACTCGGTCATCGTAGAAACAACAGAGGAGGGACAAAATCTTTCCAGGAGTGACCCTCATAGGCGGACCCACAATTAGGGAAAGATGCCAATTTCAAAGACTTAAGGAAAATTGCCAGAGGACCTCTACGAAGGTGAAAGACTTAAAAATTTCAAGGGAGGTGAAATTTGGTCAACTTAAAATGATAATTTTATGAATCCTTGACCACTTAGGACTCAAAATAGGGGGCACACAAAATGAGGCAAAGGCAAAAGCGACCTAACAAAAGAGAAAAAGAGAGGGTCTTCATTCCAAACGGGGTGTGTGTGCTACATGCACAACACATATAAGTCATTCACAAAAGAATTATAATGCATACATTTTTATTCTTTCTAAATGTGAGCACAGTTTGAATAATTGTAAAAAATTATACACATTCTACTCAGAAATATTTGTGAACACACCAAGGCCATAGATAAAAGTAGTATAAATTCTTGTCAATCTAATTCCAATCATTCTTGACCCCTAGGTATTGATGCCAAATTTTTCAATATGTACTTTCTTATTTTTTGGATTTTTCATGGCTCTCTAGCTACACCAATATGGACATATAATTCAATGTACATGATTGGATTTTCTTTACCATGTTATTTTAATGAATTTTCTTCTTTACATATGTATACTTTGCTTTGTATAATTCATGTCCTTTTATGTTAAGTTGCGATGTAATTGTGTACTCATGGTAACTTTGAAAATTTGATATACCTTGCATGATACCTTATCCAAAACCACTATATTCTATATTTTATTATAATTAATTGAGTCCCTATTATTGATCACTAGAAAAAAGTTAATACATTTTATATTTCTAACGAATCATAAATACCTTAATAGAAATTTTTCATTATAGTAGGTAGTGGGTTATTTTAGTCACCTCCTTATTATTCATTAGCTTTAGTCATCCCATTGTTTGCTACATCATCAATTTATAAGGTGTCAATAACATATGCATTATTATGGTGGAAATAATACTATGGTGTCAGTCTTTGATTACTTGATGTGGTACATGTGTAGGAAATTGAGGGGGCCATGAAGGTTTTGGCATTGCATTGAGAATATTGTGCATAATGGTTTTGTAATAGTTTCCTAAATAACAATGGGTCCTCTTCTCCATGTAGGAAAGTATTTTTGTGTAATTTGGTTTCATATTCTCACCATTGATTGTTGGATAAAATTATATAGATGTTATAATCATCCAATATTATGTGAGATGCATGATATTTATCTTTACAAGATATATCTGGATGGTTTCTTTGGTGTGTACATGACTTATGTCAAATATTTAGGTAGTGAGAAAGAATATAGAATAATTACATTTACTATGAGTGGCCATTTGGGAGTGAATTGATGCTTTATTCACATAGATACATGTACTAATGATTAACTATCTAGTAGAAATTTTCCATTTCTATCTATTGCGATGTTTGTTTCATGGGTCACTTAGTGATTACTAGAGTGCTCTACATAATATGTAGTTTTCAAGGCTAGATATTGTTTCATTCTATTCTACCCTATATTTTTTTACTTTTATATATATCAACTTTAAAAAAAAAAAATAGTAGCTAGTTACTTAAGGTAGGAATAAAAATTGGTGGACTTTAGGTGGGTTTTACTATATGGACTAATTTTATGATACCATGTATCTTTATCAATAAGTATGGTAGTCTTGATTATGACTATTCAAAACTAAGACATTTATTATTTATTTATTTTTCGTATACATTACATGGGTACAAATACATAATTATGTCACACATTCAACCAACTTATATCAATTTGGGTAAAGCATATTGTCTAGCTAGATTTATTCTAGCTAATTAAAATATAGGCCACAACCTTTCCAGCTAGAAGTGGCAACTAAATGCACATTTTGTACCACTTTGGGCCCAATTTACCCAAAGATTAAAATTGTTCAAAAAAAGCTAATGTTTCACTAATTCCCACTCTTATAAATAATGTTTTAAAAATATATATATAAATATCTTATTATAGATCTATAAGTTTAATTTTCAAAAATATATTTGTTTCAACAATTTAACTATTTTTTTATATTTTATAATTTTATTTTATTAAAAACATGTCATCAACACAAAAATAGAAGGTTGATTATTTTGTTAAGGAAAAGCAATAAAATTTATTTTTAAAATTTTGAAAAAATATGATGCACTAAAGAAAATATTCTATTTCAAGATGATATAATTTTTTAATTTTAGATCAATAATTAAGAAAAAAGGTGACCTCCCATGAAAATAATTGTGTTTTCAATGCACATTAATTTTAATATTTATGAAAAATATAAATTTATTAAAAATCAGGAAAAAAAAGTCCATCCACTAAAGTCTCAAGTTATAAATACACAAGAAAATGAAGGAAGAAAATTTTTATATAAAGAATGACATCTAATTAAATTAATTTTTCAACATTTTACTAGTAATTAAATTATAGTGTCTATTTTATAAGAAACTATATTCAAATAAATTTATATTATTTCTTAAATTACAAACATAAATTACATTAAAAATAAACATTTCATTAGTTTACATCATTTCAAAGGTCAAAACATATATGACACTTTTAAGTGACTCAAGTTAAACATTTGGATCAATGTTGACTATTTCCTTTATAAAAAAGTGACAAAACTTTATACTTTTACCCATATATGTTCATTCAAAATGACATAGTCACAATTTCTCTAGTGGAATTATATTCCCAATCACATTTGTTTCCCTCAACTACCTCTTTTTTCTATAATTCCTAGGAAAAATCTTTGTTTATAATGCTCTTGTACTAGGTATTTGTTTTGATTGGTAATTCCTTCACTCCCTATTGGTTTTTTAATCCATTCATCTTATGGAGGCCAAGCACTATGAATATGAGTCATTGGTCTCTTCTCTCCATTAAAATAATCTAACTAAATATATTAGGATAATGTGATATTTAAATGTAATCATATGAATTCATAACAAGTGGATCAAAACTCTCACCCTTGTAAGTAACTAGAGTTTAAGATTACATTGGGTAGTTTGGAGAAAACATACCTATTTTTTCGTTTTTCTTTTCTCTCACTTTTCATGATGTTTTCTTGGCTCGTAATTTTAGAACCCAAGGTATTATAAATTTACCCTTTTATGTTCCTACCAGTATTTCCACAAGCATGACGAATTGGAGAAGTGATTTTTATAGAAATTTCATAAGTACATTATGGGTGCTAGAATGTTATTATAAAACAACATAGAATGTTTCTTGAATAAGTAATTTTATGTTAAATATTCATACATACTTGAGACTCTCTTTGGACAATTTTCTCCATGTACATCTAGTTGCATATGTTTATTTATTTATTTTTAGTTTTTTCTTTAAATTTCTTCAATATAATATCTTCATATAATTCTATATCACATTAATAAAATTTGGAGAATTTTTCTCATTTGTATTAGCTTATCTTTTGTTAATATTATTTTCAATTAGAAAGATACATTTTTTCTAAAATAAGATAGTTTTCTAAAAGTGTTTAAGGTTTACTTAGTTGAAATGGGCATGTTACATGTTTTAGTGAGGTTGGAAAATATGTTATTTGAAACCATGATTTCAACCTCTTATTTAGAAATTCATAAATTTAATGGAATTGATCTGAGTTGTGGAAGTCAAATATGGATATACTCTCTAATAGAGATATTATTGAAGATTTATTTAAAGTGAAAAGAGACTAGATTTTATTCACAATTATGATTTGAAGAAGATAGATAAAAATAAACAAGCAACCTTTTGGTTGTGTCTTGTGAATTACATCGTACTAACTTTTTTCAACCAAGTAAGAACATATATTCCTTGAAATGAATTAATGTTATCTATTAAGCAATATTTTGGTAAATAAACTATATTTCACAAGAAAAATGTGTTGGTTAAGAATGAAATATGGGGAGTATGTTGAAGAATATTTGAATTTATTAAATTTAAGTTTTAATTAGTTGGTACCCATTAATACTAAGAAATATTTAGAGGATAAGTGTATATTACTAATTTTATCCTTTCTTGAATCATAGAAAATTCTAATCCTTTCTTTGATAGGTTGGATGATAGATCAAAATCTAGATGCTCTTATTTCTACATTTCCTGCAAAGGAAATAAAGATTAAATACATCGAATAGATCTCAGAGGATGCATTACATTTCTTAGGAAGGAACATGGGTAAATGAGGGTAAAAACAGGATAAAAGAATTTATCACTTGAGATACAATTAGCTTGCTCTTAGACCCAAAGTCAGTGTACAATGAAGTGTTAGAACTAGGCAAGATGGAAGAATGTGAATGATTATAGAAATAAGAATAAAATTAATTATTCCTCCAGTGAAATATCCTATAATTAAAGTTATGAAGCCAATTTAATTTCTTCTAATGTTATTTCTAATGAACCATAATTGATTGAATTAGGTTTTTCATATAATAAGACTACTTGCAAGAAGTTATTTTCTTCTTACTGTGCATGTGATGGATGAAAAGTGGATCTAAGTAATAATAATTTATATTAGACTATCAATAATACAAAGTTACATTTTTGTTTTAATTATGGCAAGATGAAAACGTTAATTAGGTTTTTATAGAGTTCTACATTACTATAAAATTTATTTCTATTTTAAGTTGAATGGTTTAGGGATTTATTTAGCATTTGATAAAAAAAATTGTATTTTTGTGAAAGGTATTTTAGTGGTTTCTAGGGGATATCACATAGGGAATTTTGTAGGTCAAATACATGTATATTTTATAGATATACTAATATAATTAGCATTAGTAATACACATATTGTGGTGTCAATGTTTGAATAAAATTGGTGAAAAAGGGCTTAGGACCTTCATTTAAAAAACAACTTGATATTTTCTTATTCAACTAAGCATTTTAATTTCTATGAACACTGTGTGTCAAAAAATAAAATTCAAAATATTTTCCTTTACCTAGTTAAAAAGATAATATTTTTTTATATTTTTCATTTAGATTTATAACATCCAATAGAATTTTTTTTCTTAGTAAAAGTGGCTATAGAGGGCCACACCATTTATGTTAAAATAAAATATTTTACATCAAATCCCTAATGGTTCAAGGGCATATATATTTTTCACCACATTCATACCTCACAAAAAGTAACCCTCAAACCTAATTTAGGAAAACTCATAAACAAGATTCTAGGTGGATTGAACAGAGAACATGGGCTCCTATCCAGTTATAATCTTACAAATTATCTCCATATTTTGAATGGGAGAAGAGATGCACGTTCATTTTTCTCTCATTCTTCTTCCTTTTCCTTAGCACCAAAGTCCAATTCTCCTCTCGAGTGCCAACTCTCGCTTCCTCTTTTATTTTATTTGAGGGTATATTCCATTCCCCTAGAGATGTTATTTTAGAACACTCTAAATGAACTATTCTCACCACATTTGATTTAGAAATTCTTGCAACCTTAACATTGTCTTTCTCCATAGGAGAAGATGAACTATAACCCTTAGACCTATAGGTAAATTACTTTATTTTTCCTTATGAAATATTTCCTCGATGGTTACCTTTGGGGTAGATCTACAAATTCTAAATTACATGTTTTATCCTTGTGATCTCTTTCAACAAGACACTTTTCTAGGGTAGCAAAGAGTGAATTACCATCTAGATAGGAGGCATCTTTATCTACTGTATAATGATAGGGGAAACAAATTTCCACCAAGTGTCTATACATAACTTATATTCTTTGAATAGTGAGTTGCTACATGTCTATTATTGAAGCATCTTTGACATTTAAATAGAAATCCTTCATAATCTAACAACTAGTTCTAGCACCCATTTGCATTTTTTAGAGATTTTAGTTGATAGATCATTTGTAATGTTCATCTGAAGGGTATGTTCAAGATCATCATGGAAAAAATAGGCCCTTAAGTGGCAAAAAATTTAGAAAAACTAGAGTTAGGAAACTTGATGTAAAAATTTGAATAAGTTATCTATATTATTTCAAAAATATGTAAGAATAGAATCTGTAGAAAATTGAATGTAGTTTCTAAACTACTAGGTTTTTTTTTTTTAAATCTATTTGGTGAAAATTTGAAATTTCAATGCAGTAGTACTTAAATTTTAGGGATAAAATAAGAAGTAGGTGTTTGTCTGACCACCCTAACCACAATAAAATGATAATATTTTTTTATAAGGTTTTAGAAATAAATAGAGGACTCATGTCCAGATGTGATGCATATGTGATACCGTTTGAAAGCTATAGATGTTTTTCAATTTTCCTATCAATCAGGACTTTAGTCATAATTCAAGTAGAAAATGAATAATAATTATTTATTAAATTCAAATTAAAGCATAATTTATATTGGTGGAAAGCTGAGAATCTCCTTTAAAAACCCTTTTCATTTCATCAATTTTGGGTAAAATAAAAGTCATCAGCCACATACCCTACACATACCTATCATATCACCACTTTTTGGCCCATCATAATCCTACACATACCCTCAACCAAGATATGGGAAAAAGTGGTATGAAATAAATTTGAGGAACCCTCATCCACTCCCAGAAAATTTCATAACAAATTACCTATAGCTTCAAAACAAGATTCAAACTAAAACTACAAAGGTAGATTCGAGAGTCTTACCCAGATTTGAAAAACATCAAAGGATTTAGTAAGGGGATTTTAAGAGGGGTGCCACAACTTTAACATAAGAAGGTGCTAATCACAATCCACTGGCCATTATAAAAGACTATGTGCCTATCACAAGTATTATTGAAAGCCACTGCATAAAATACTCAAGTGCAAGGGTAAATTTTGATATCACCTCCTAGAATGGGGTGCCATGTGGTAGTTATCAATTGTTGTAGCTTAGAAAGACTTAGCAAAAAAATTCTAAAGCACCCAATCATACCAAACACTACAAAATAAGCTTCATTTTTCACCACTTCATTATCAATATCCTTATTGAGGATCAAAATTAGGGAGGAAACATAACATAGGTGTGGGTGTAGATTTTGAGTAGAGATAGAGACCCCCACATTAGTGGTATTGCTTCATGTTTGCTCTATATGTGGTGCCAAAAATCAATGGCCACCCAAAAGGTAGAGGATCCTTGGACAAAGCCTCCAAAAAATTTCTATGCCACTTCCCATTGCATCTTCCCTCTACGCACCCCGAGTTTGATCCCTAATGGAAAACCTAGCCTCTACTATTGAGCATAGATGCAACATTATAGACACCATCATCCAATAGATATTAAATCTATGTAAAAATATTATTATTTCTTACTTTAATTAATTATTCCTCTAGATACAAATACATTTATTTTATGTATTGTAATTATAAAATTTTCACTAAGATAAATAATTTGAAATACTTACTTGGAAAGAAAACATATTATGAATAATGATGTTTAGATCTAGGAATGGTTGCAAATATTATTCTAAGTAATTGAATGAGTTTTGTAACCATGTAGTTATTGTTCAAAAATTTGGTGTAAAGGTTATTCTATGGAATGTGACGAGATTTGTTGTTGTTTTTTAATGAACCAAACTTGATCTCAACAATTATCTATGAACTTGCCAAATTCAATGGTTAATAATTGTGAGGGTTGGCCAACAAGAAGGTGAAAGGTTGTTAGGCTTTCCCTCTACACTTTGAGCTCTGGAAGACTCGGGAGGGTATCCCTACAATGTACTTTTTGATACTCTTATGCCAATTACCCAAAACATTGTAAATAACAAATACATTCTCACATAAATAAAAATTAGTTGAAATCCTTCAAGAATCTAGAAAATTCTTTAACAAATAATCACCTAAAGCAGAGAATAGATGAACTCACATGAAACCTCAAAAAATTTAAGGTGAATGAATGATATTCTTTTATGAATTTGTTCTTTGAACGGTAGGGCTGATGCAATGACTTCAAAGTTAGCCAAAGCAACATAATGTAGAAGTTGTCAAAACCAACTTTAGAGTCCAAGAACACCTGCATGCAAAGAGATACCTATCACAGGGAAGAGAATCGAGAAAAAAGAAAGAGAGGGTTTGAAGCTCTATAATATGAAAGATGTATTAACAAAAAAATAGAATGAAAAATATACAATGGATCAATCAATAAAAAGAGATCATGCAAAACCTAAAAGTAACCCTAATAGGAAGACATTTAATAATTAATATAATTATTTAATGTCACAATATGAAAACTAAATTGAAATATTAAGAGAGGAATAAAGGTAACTTAATTAACATAATTAAGTTAAAACCCTTACTCTAACACCCCCCTTAAGATGAGAAAAAGTGTCCTACAAACATGTGCAAGAAAGAAAAAGCTAACTACAATGAATGAAAGAAAACAAGGGTCTCAACAACTAGGCCTAATCAAGTACTCGAATACAACCAAATCTCTATAAAGTAGAGTAAAGGAGAAAACCCAATGGGAAAAAACTCCTCTCCAAAAAGATATAAAGAAACATGTTGAAAAAAATCATGAAGGAAGGAAGGCCTCACTAAGACCCCCCAAGGACAACTTCCTTCACCCCAAGCATGGAGCGCAAATAAAGATAGCCCGGTGATGCCAAAGGTTTAGTGAAGATGTTTGCAACCGGATCCTCTGTAGGAATATACTCCAAGATGAGAGAACCATCCTGAATCAACTACCTGATGAAGTGCATGTGGATTTCAATGTGCTTAGTTTGTTGATGCTCCACTGGGTTGCAGGAAATGTGAATGGCACTATGATTGTCACACCAAAGAATAGTGGGACTATCAGGAGGAAACACAAACTCTATCATCAACTGCTGAAGCCATAAAATCTCCTGACTAGCTAATACTGCAGTGCGGTACTCAGCCTCTATAGATGATAATGCAATAGCAAACTGGTTCTTGCAAGACCATGTGATAGGACCAGAACCAAGGCAAAAAACAAAGCTAGAAGTAGACTTTCGATCATTGATATCACTAGCCCAATCTGAGTCAGTGAAGCCAATAATGTGAGGGGATCCTGAAGTGTAGTGAATTCCATAATGAGTGGTGCCCCAAATGTACCTCAAAATATGGTTGGCTACTTTCCAATGGATCTCATGAGGATCATGGGAGAACTAAGAAACAAGGCCAACCACAAAGGAAAAATTAGGATGAGAATGTGTCAGGTACAACAAACTTCCAACCAACTACTTGTATAAAGTGGGATCCACTAAAGGAGAAGAACAAGTGGAAGAAAAAACAACACCTGACTAAAATGGAATGGGGATAGGCTTGCAATCAAGCATGTCAAATCTATGAAGCATATCAAGAGTATACGTCTACTAAAATATGGAAATCCCATCCGAAGACTGAATAACCCGTAGACCTAGAAAGAAGTGTAGAAGACCAAGATCTGTCATCTCAAACTACTCCATCAAAGCTCTCTAAACACTTTAAATTATGGAGGATGAGCTACTTATAAGAATGAGATCATCTACATATAGCACAAGAATCAAAAGATCACCCTCCTCACATTGAATATACACTATGTGATCAGAATGATAGCCTGTGAAGTGAGAGGAAAGCAAGAAAGAGTCCATCTTCTCATACCAAGCCCGAGGGGCTTGTTTGAGACCATACAATGAACGTCAAAGTCTGAAAACAAAAGAAGTGTCCTATATAAATCCCTAAGGCTGGTCCATATAGATCTCCTCATGTAGGTCTCCATGCAAGAAAGCACTCTTCACATCCATCTGAAACACTGTCCATCCCTGTGAAGCTACAAGTGAAAGTACAAGGTGTATAGAGTTCATCTTGGTGATAGGAGCAAAGGTCTCAGAGCAGTCAATACCCTCTACCTGAGAAAACCCCTTTGCAACAATACATGCCTTATACTTATCAATTGAACCATCTACAACATACTTGGTACGATACACCCAATTGCACCGAACCAACTTTCTTCCCTTAGGAAGAGGACAAAGATCCCAAGTATGATTCTTCATCAAAGAAGAATACTCCTCATCCATGGCCCTATCCCACTCAAGGTGACATGTCTCCTCTGGAAACTTCTAAGGATTATCCGAAATGGCATGACTCAAAAGACTAGAACTAGATGTTTGAGCACGAGTATGATGAGTATCTGAAGGATCTCCTGCCAAAGAACCAGCTACCTCAATAGTAACACGGGCCCACCTAGGAAAATGTTGAGTGGCTGGTGGTGGTGGAGATGGTGGATCATCATCTACATCATGCTCAAGAGATAATTAATCCTCAAGAGATGAAGAGGGAGGAGTAGGAGTGAGGGAGAAGCTAGTGATGGAGAATCCATTTGAAGATAGCGCTCATCAAATTGTACATCCCACTAAAACAAGACCTCTCTGGAATCAGGATCAAACAACCTATACACCTTAACATCCTCACAGTAGCCAACAAATATGAGTGGTCAACTCTTCCTCTCCATGGCTTTCCGTTGAGCATAAGCAATAAATTCCCAAGCCTCACTACCAAAAAATTAGAATGTAGAAACATCAGGCTTGACATGGGTCCAAGCCTCCTCAGGAGTCATCTATTGTAATGCCTTATGAAGCATCCAATTCTCAATATAATTGGCACAATTGATTACCTAAGCCCAAAATAAAGAACTTATAGCTCGAGACTGTATCATACAATTTTCCATCTCCTGTAAGGTTCTATTCTTTCTCTTAGTGACACCATTCTACTGAGGGGTGTAAGGTACTATAAATTGATGTTGTAAACCATGCTTAGTGCAAAAATCCCTGAAAGCCTGATTAACATACTCCCCCCATTATCTGTGTATATCCTCCTGATAAAAAGTCCAGATTGCTTCTCCACAAATGTCTTAAAGATCTTGAATGAATCAAAGACATCAAATTTGTACTTAAGAAAGTACACCCATGTACGTCTAGAGAAGTCATCAATAAAAGTGAGCACATATCGAGCCCCTGAAAAAGGATTTAGAAAGGACATAACATCACTATGTATCAACTCCAGGGTTCCTTAGCACGTATGGATCGACCCTTAGGAAAAGGATCCCGGTGATGTTTTCCAAGAGCACAACCTTGACATACACCATCAGTACAGGAAATCTAAGGAAGCCCAATCACAAGTTCCTAAGTACTCATCTGTTGTAGATATTTGTAATTGACATGTCCAAAATGCTCATGCCAAAGCTTGCTCACTGAGTTTGCATGTGCTATAAGAGAGGAACCTATAGTATCTGAACTCTCAAAGCAATCAAATTTGTATAAGAGAGATGCAGAATCCACACTCCTAGTAGCTACAACCAAATTATATCATGAAGGTCTCGAATAACCACATCATGTGGTGAGAACTCAACTGTCTTACCAGAACTAGAAAAGGTTGTCAAAATGTCAAGAACTAGAAGCACACCCTGAAGACAACCACCATCCAATGTCAAGAACTAGAAGCACATCCTGAAGACAACCACCATCCAATGAAACAATACATGAACCCTTAACTAAAAGTTGTACTGAGTCACCAGCTGCAATGTGTGTAGTGCCAGTAGGGGCAAGTGCGGTGACCAAATCCTGTGTGTGTCATATGGTGAGAAGCACCAGAATCTAGAATCCAAGTGGATCCTGAGGACAATGCTCATGCAAAAAGAGCATGACCTTTCCTTGTGGGTTGGGAGGGAGGCTGAGGTGAGGTGATATTATGTTGTTGCATGGCTTCCTCTAAAGCTTCTAAACATTTCCAAATCTTGGAAACTAGATGTCCTTCCTTGCCACAAAAACTGCAAGAATCACCTGATTTCTTCTTAGTCTTGGAGGAAGACTCACCAGACTTCAAAGATTTTCCTTGTTTAGAATTGAACTGTGGTTTTGAATTAGTCTTAGGAGGTGGCTTGGAGGAACTCTCACTGCCTATTGAGTTTGTCTTGGGCTTCGATTTCTGCTTCTTTTTCCCTTTAGATGACTGGGCTACCAATGCTTGGTTCTTAAATCCTGTGAGAGCATCCAACTATGATATATGTTCCTTCTCTTGTGTCAACCAATCATAGAACACCTCAAAATTAGGCATGTTAAATTGATTTCCCAATGCATCCATGGTGGAATAAAATGTTGAAGAGAATATATGAAAAGGACCTCGAAGTTTAGAAAGAATCAGGTAAATACACTCCTCGTCTGTTTTGTTCTTACCACAACCCTGTTGAAGAGATCTCTATTGTTTGGATTTCATCAGAAAGTCCTCAATAGAGGGAAAATAATTATGTACAAGTGAATTCAACTCTTCCTGAATTTGTATAGCATGAAACTAATTGATGGTACCAAATAAATCATTGAACTTGGTCCACATTTCAAGAGGACTGTTACACCCATCAAGATGAAACAACAAGCTATCTGAAACATGTAAGGAAATCAAACCCATAGCCTCATCCATCTTATTCCTATGTTGCATAACCTCAAATGGCCATATCAAAACTAGTTGAACCACATCTAAAAAGGACCACAACCCCTTTGATCTGAGAAGACGTGTCATGAATGCCTTCCAAGTATGATAGTTATGAGGTGTGAGAAGTTCAACAGAAGAAGGTTTTTCAGCCATGTTTGGAGAGGTTTAATGAATGTTTAATGTGAATATATTTTGGTTTTCTGAAGTAAATGACATAAAGCAAGAAAAAAAAATCCCCCCACAATGCAAGAAACTAAACCCCAATAGTGGTTTTTCAGCGAAAAAGCAGGAAAAAAGAAAAAAAGGCTTCAAACTAAATCTTGTGTACATGGTATTTTTTCTAGAAAAAATAACAAAAGATCTGAATAGAGTGCGAGAAGAGATTTCTGACGCATATTCATTTATGAAAAATAGAGAAAAAATGACCAAGTTATGCCCCCCAGAGTGAAAAAAATCATCTAACTTTGACTACGAAAAAAAGAATCAAAAAAGAAAAATCAGGTAACAACACCTAAACCACTGGAACAGTGTCAGCATTATCTTTCCAACAGTATCTCTTTTTTGAAAAATGGAGACTGTATGCCCATTTTATGCCCGATTTACTGAAAGTAGCTATAATTGCCCAATTATGCCTCCTTCAAGCCCTAGGGGCTAAAAATGTCCAGCCCCTACTCCTCGCAGTGACCAGGGGGCTAGGGTCTAGGGCTTGACAGTGGAGGCCCTAGTAGCCAATATGACTAGGGTTGGGTGTTGGGCACCCGATAGGGGCTAAGACCAGCTCTCGTTCTCCAAAGGGACCGTCGGTTGAGCGAAGGGGGCTGAGACTGGAGCGATGGGTGGAGTTGCAGCCACTGGTGGTGGTATTGGAAGGGTGGCTGCCTAGCAGTGGATGGGTGGCTACTGGGCAGTGCCATTCTTTCAAACTATGCACATTAAAAAAATGTGAAAAATTGAAAAAAATTATACTTTTTTTTTTTTTTCAATTTTTGTGCCCTTGGGCCGTATAGCCTTGGGGAAATTTGTTTTTCCTCCTTGATCAACTATGGCCAAATTGGACAATATTTATATGAAAATAGGGGTTTTTTGGTGTTGTGAATCCAACGACGAGGTCCGTTTGGATCCAAAATAAACCTAAAGGATGAAGTAAGCCGGATCCACAAAAAAAGCAACTTGAAAACCTATGAAAGCCTGATCAAACCCTCATAGCTCCAAATTCTTCAAAACAAGAACATGTTGTAGTAGGTCCATGCGCTGATACCATGTAGAAGTTTTCAAAACCAACTTCAGAGTCCAAGAACACCTACATGCAAAGAGATACATGTCACAGGGAAGAGAATGGAGAAAAAAGAAAGAGAGGGTTTGAAGCTTTGTAATATGAAAGATGTATTAACAAAACAATAGAATGAAAAATATACAATGTATCAATCCTTAAAAAGAGATCATGGAAAACCTAAAAGTAACCCTAATAGTCAGAAGACATTTAATAATTAATATAATTATTAAATGTCACAATATGCAAACTAAAGTGAAATCTTAAGAGAGGAATAAAGGTAACTTAATTAATGTAATTAAGTTAAAACCTTTACTCTAACACAGAATAGTGTCTTATCCATGGGTGATGAATTTAAATTTGAAATAGATTGTAATACAACAGTAATCAAACTTAGCATCCCAAACAATTATAAGACTGCATTATAGTAAAATGACTATAATATTCCAGAACAAATACTACTTATCAAATCCTTATATCTAATCACATGAACCCACAATTTCATCAAAGAAATTTAATTAATTCCTTGAATTAATGCAAAGAAAAAACCATACACTCAATTGAAACACAATTGAAGACCAATGAAAAGATCCTTGATCATTTTATTAATAATTCATATGAAAAAATACATTAGGAGAGTAATTGCTTCAGAATCTGTATATTTGCATTCAAATGCTACTACTGTTATACAACACTATGCCTATTACCAGACTCAAATTCAAACCTAAGACTCAACTCTGATTTTATTTCTATGTGCTTGTATTATAAAATGTCTTACATGAGATCAAAAATCTATCAACCAAAGACCTGTACAAATGGCCTTGAATTCCCTTTTATAGGTATAAGGGAGTAAACAAGATTTGGGACAAATTGCACATCCTGTCACATTTACATTTGACATGCATTTCAATTTCATTTGAAAACTTCCCCAAAGGCAGATATATTTGAATTTCCAAAAGGGGGGAAATCACATGAGACAAAAATCATTTGCATATTACCAGAGAAGATACTTCCCTCCCTCCAAAGGGCATCTTTCATCACTGTAACAACATCAATTATGAATTGGATATCTTCTCCATGAGTGAAATTGTATTCAACATTCCCACAAAGATAGAAAAAAATAAATCATAAAAGCAATAAAAGAGGGATAGCATAGACCATTTCCACATTAGCACACCTTTTCATTAACTTTATGACCGAGAGGAGATAATATTTTAACCATACTTCATCCAAGGCTTAATCTATAAGTTTTCCAAGCCATGTATTATACTCCTCCTTGATGGTCCATTGTGCATCTAGCAATTTCTGCACCTTGGTGTTGTGCTGGTTATATCTAGCATCAATTAATATAGTGGCATCTTTGACAAATGTGTCCATGTTGACCTCAATCCTTGTCATGTCATCAATAGCAGCATTCAACATGGTATAATCAACAAGGGTGATTTCTTCTTTGAAGTGTGGGAGAAAACCTCCCAACTCATCCTTCCAAGTGTTAAAATCTTTAAAATCCCTCCTTCATTCAATATTGTGGGCATTCCATGCCCCTCCATATCACTGAACATTTTTAATTTTTTTTGTAACTACACACCCAATTTTCCAAGAAAAGTTGAAATTTCACCTAGTAAATCAACTACCTTTAACAAATCTTGAATGTTTGTTGGATCCTCTAGATCCTCTTTCATATTTGGAATCATTTCTTTAAGTGCTCTAACCCTTGCAATCCACTTACTCCAATCATTTTGAAAGGAATCCTGGACTTGCACATACCTCTTGTGATCTTCATGAATGTTTTTATAAACATTCCAAACATTGTTTGACCTATGCACCAACCTAGACACTATACTTTATAATGACATAAAAAAATTATATTGCTACCTTTGTGGTTTCCTCTTTATCCCTTTCAACATTGTATTTTTCTATTTTCAATTCCTCTTTTAAGATTTGTATTCTCAATGACATAGTCTCCCTATCTTGTGTAGATAAATGAGAGGAGGAAGAAGTTTGAGAGGGAAAAGTCTTTTGTGTTGAACTAGCACTAGTAGCAAGCATTCTATTATACTCATCCAACAACTTGTCATACTTATCCTGGAACAACTTTTTCATATCTATCTTTTTAAATTTGAGATGTGCCTACACTTAGCATGGCAACATTCATGGTCAACTGTGTATCTTGAGTAGGAATTATCTGAATAGCTCTCTTTACCACCAGAACACCAATTACTTCCTCAATGGACTTGACAACCTCAGGCTTCCTAGTATTTAGTGCCATAAAAAATATAGCAAGGGAAAGCAATCTTGGGCTAAATATTGAACCAAAGACCTTGTTGTCAAAATGTTCTTCAAAAATAGAAGCATGAGGATCCTTCCTTATTGCATCTAGTGCAATAGAAAATGTGAGATCCCACCCTAGAAATAACAAGATACCACTTCCTTTAACAAAATTTCCTGCCTTTTGAGGTGTTATAGAAGAAATATCTTTCATTATTTTATCTTCTTCCTCTTTCTCAACTTCCTCCTGCAATGAGGGATCAACTAGTGATTTTACATCTTCTATCATATTCTTGATGTCTTGGATTTTTAGTTGGATGAAAAAGTCCCTAAACTCCTTAGTTTGGACAAAAGTGTCATCACTCATGAAGTCTTTGCAAGCCTTTATTCTAACATCATCATCTTTTTCTTCATCATATTCCCACTTAACTATCCCACTATGAGGAACAACAACATTGAGAGCATCCTCCCTCTCAACAGAGGGGAATATTTGATCAACCTATTGTTCCATAGGAACATGTTTAGCAGATTATTCTTGTGCATGGTCTCCACAACCTTGCTCAGTTTTAGAATAAGTCACCAATGGGGCGACTATAGGTTTGTCACCTCTCTATTGCTTGAAATTGAGTTCCTTGAGCTATAGAGTGAGCCAGTTGGCTCCTTGTGCATCATTGTGCTCCTATGAAACCTTGGATTTTACTTTAGCCTCCTTAACTTTATCGAAGAAGCTCTTATCCTTGTAATCCTCAACATCATCCTAGCCTGAGTGTACTAGTCCTTTATTTCATCATAATGACTCACATAGAAGGGGCTTTCCTTTAGTATCTTCTCTTCAATGGCACAAATTTTCCTCCACTCATTATTTCTCTCAATAACCTCCCCATCTAAGGATAAATTCCTAATCACATCTTCTATATATAAGAAGTGATGTTTCCTACCAGACCTTCCTCTTGCTTTCCTTTCTACATCAATCACTCCTTCAAGATCACAATACCTTACTAGATCGTATTTCATTCTGTAGCTATTAAGGAGAGTGTTGAACTTCTCAATACCTTCTTTTGATGTAATAACAAAGCATGAAAATGCACACTTGGGATTGATTATTGATAGTTTCCTATCATTTCTAAAATTCTCTTTGTCCATGGCATCTAACTGCCACATTATCTCCATGAATGCAACTCCATTTGACACATATATTGGTAGCCTATGGGGTGGCCCTAAAGCTCCATAAACCCTAATTTTGGTATATCTAGTGTGCAAATACTAGTCCCCCCAATTAAACTTATGTGTTGTGTTCTCTTTAAATTCATCAAGCCTCAAAATTTCCCTTACATCCTTAGAAATCATATACATGGGCTTCAAGCCCAATTGCTCCAGTAGACCAAACTTGAAACCATTATAGAAAGTAGCATGGTTTGAATCTAGATAGTGCATATCCCAAATATGAGTACATCTGCATGGGAAATTCATTGTCTTGACTCTCCCTTTCTCTTAACCTCATGAAATTTCTCCATACCTTTCTACCTCTCCATAGCAGCATATGCATTAATAATGAATAGTGCCTATAAGATAAAGGAGGGCTTGCATCCTTCAAATTTACTAAATCAGTATGAATTCATGTGCTATATAGGAGGCATAATCATTCTAATATGTATTCTCTATATCAATGGCCATAACCATTAGAGGGGAATTCATCTTGATATCATATTTTCTATGCAAAATCTAGCATAATGAACAATCAGTGTTCTTGAAATAGCCCTAAAATTTGTAACATTCGAAAGGATCAACCTCCCTAGACCAAAAAGGTACACCTTTCTTGTTCAAATCATGCCTTCTATGCCTTGGTAAAACATTATTTTGTAACCAAATTTATTATGCTCATACTCTTTATATAAGCCACCAAACTTGATTGACTAAATGGTAGAGGGATTTAAATTAAAAACCTTAACAATTTGACTCCTTGTAATATCCAACATGGGGGCTCCATCTAGAAACCTCTTGATAACTCTATCATTTTGGTCATAGCACCTAGCCAACTCCAAAACCAAATCAACCTCCACGAAAATATTTGGAGGAATAAGCTTGCCTATGTCACATGTTGAAAGCATAGAGGAAGAGATCACAACCACTCTGAGGTACAACAACGTCACCTACCTTAGAAGTGAAATCCTGAAAATGGCTTGTCACAACACTATCACCAATTGCCCTTTTCCCAACTAGATTCACTTCTGAGGGAGCTTCCTTAGATGCTTCTTCCATAAACCCAATATAATCTCCTTTCACAGACCTCTTCTTCCTAGACACTTTAGGCACTTTTCGCTTAGCAACATCATCTTTGGGATTTGGTTTTCTAACTCTTTTCTATGTGGGTTTTCTAACTCTCTTCTATGTGGTATTTTGTAGGGTTTTATGAAAATAGGGTTTAATATTAACTAGAAAAAACAACCCCAATTCTCGAATTCGTAGGGCTTATACTTGAATTCAACAAGTATTTAACCTACTCCCAAACTCTACATGAAACTATGACAATTATTTTACTAAATAGAGAGAACAACAACCCTAAGTTGTAAACCATAACACTTTACCCAATTTTCAAACTACCCAATGCTAAAAATTTACACACAAAGGTGCATGAAATTAACTTACCCGGGATAGCCAACAATTTGTTCTTCAAATTTTCTCTGCCTGAAGCTTGTATTTTATTTTCTACTCCTGAATTCTCATGGAAATGGCTAAAAAATGACTAATTTACTCTTTCAATGGCCTAGAAGCAAGTATATTTTCCATTAATGGTGAAAGATAGTAAACGTGAGTGAATAGGAACATCTTTGACACTTATCCATTTGGGTTTGAATTTTGGCCATTGATGTATCTGATTTAAAACTCCATCAATGGTTCTCCTTTATCTCCATTCATCACCTTTTTCTTTCCACTATCATGCTTTAAAATAGTAATGAAACCTTAAGAAATTTCCATCTGGCTACTCCACAGTCTTCAACAGTCCTCTTGAGTAATCATCATTGATGACTGTAATCATCATCACTTGACTGAATGAAAGAGTGATTTGAAGAGTAGCTCAAATGGAAGGAATATTTGTAAGAATATTCTCCCATCGCTCATAGCTCATTTTTGTAACACTTCACAATTCCATTCACACTTAGATGATGTGAAGACCTCCAGTGATGCAAATAAAAATAGAAACTTGCCCCCATTCATTGCTCATTTTTGTAGCTCATTTGAAATGAAAAAACATTCAGCAATAGGCGATGTGGGTGATGTCACAAGATGTTAATAGGTGGCGCAATCATAACCTCCCATTGCTCATCACTCAAATGAATTGAGCAGTAAAAAATTTTCCATGATGTGAAGAACCATTGTGATGCAAAGGAACAGCAAAGGCTATCGTGCGTCGTAGAAAAGATTAATTGAGCAAAAAGAATTTAGTGATGTGAAGGATAGAAATGATACAATGGTAACGCAACCAATCATGCGTCATGAAAGTAAAATGAAATGCCAAATGTTTATAACAATAATTGATGCAAAGGAAATGAATTCACCACTCATCGCATAAATGAAACCGATGGATGTTAAGGTTTTAGCGATGAGTGATACAAAGACTTCAAGTGGCGGTATTTAGCATGTGCCTCAAAGTTGTTTGTAAAGAAGGGGCCGCTTAGGTTAAAAAAAGAGCGGGGACATAAAATAGACTTAAGACCACATTCGACTAAGGATAAGAAGATAAAATATTTGAGAACTAGTGCAAGAGCACCTTGACATTAAATGTCCTCAAAAGGAAAATAAAAATAAAAATTTGCATTTCAATTGTAAAGAAATGGAAAAAGCATGTAAATATATGTGATAAGGTCATACATAATGTATTTGTGGTTACAAATAGGTCCTTATGAGGTCAAAAGATAGAAAAAGAAAAAATTGAAAAAAATGCTAAAAGTTGCCAATTTATAAAAATGCAAAAATCAGGAAGTTCAAGAGTCTTTGAGGGAAAAATGAAGAAACAAGTCAAAGAAGATAGTTGTAAAGTCAGTTAATTGTTTGGAAACATCTATATAAGCAATGTGGAGGTGAGAAAATAGTTTGATTTTTGTATTCTTGAAGTTTACCATCAATAAAAGTACCATGTTTTATTAATTTGCAGAGTTCTTTATGTTATTTATTCACTTGTACGGTCTATACTGTGGAATAGGGACTTTAATCTTATTTTCCTTAGTATATTAGAGAGTTAGCATTTTCTTAAGTCAATTTGGAAGTGATTTGATTAAGCAGAACATCTATTGTAAAGCATTCTTTGTAGTTCAGTTAGAAACCCTTAAAACAAGGGTTTTGAGAGTCTAATAGGTAAATGAAGGCTACTCCAACAAATTAGGCCATGTAGATTGGTGGAGTAGATTTAAGTAGAATTTTTTAGGTTGTCTGTGGGTTGTTTTGTGCAAGGGAAAGAAGAATGCAGTAATGGAGTTGCTGCTACATGGAATTTGAAGAGTTTCCTTCATGAAAAGAATGGCTCCATGATGGAAAATGTTGTCAAAGCATGAAATCAGATTGAGAGTGTGTTTGGATAGTTGGAGAAGACCTATTCAAAAGTGATTGGAGCAGTCTTTAAGTGGCATGAGGTTTGTAATGGGTGATTCTAATAAACCCTCATTCTTGTGTGTGAATAAAGCCTATTATTAAGGGTTTTGTGGATCAGTACTAAAATGGGCTTTTTAGTCCCTGAAAATGGTTAAATCTTGAGTTTTGGAACATTAATTATGACTATTTATAGTTATTTACTAGTTTGGTGTTGAAATGATGGTGGTAACTTTGGAAAACTGACGTAATTGGGTGCACTTTAACCATGGGACAATCATGTTGTTGATGTATTTTATAAAGTAAGGATATCTATTGAAGAGATATGTTTCAATTGACATAAATGGGTTCCCAAAATATTATTTGGTTCAAGTAATTCCAATATGCATTGCCTAATATACCCATTTTTGTAGTCTTGCTATGCTACAAGCAATTTTTGTGGTTGAATGAGAAGAATGTGGAAAATTGCTAAAATAGGGAAATGAGTGGTTTAATGTATTTTTTTCTGCCTTGGGGATGTTGTTAAATTTTCCTAGATGCTCTGGTAAAGGTTTAGAAGGTTGACTTACTGATTTTGGTAATATGAGGAAGATGACCTATTGTGGAAAATGGTGACTTGACTACTAAAAAGTGAAAATCTATTTAACAATGGCATAGGTGATTGATTTTTGTGATTGTGAGTATTAAAGGGAAGACATGGAAGGTATATTGTTGGTTTGGAAAGGTTTCTAAAACATGTTTGTTGTCTTGATGATCTAAACTGTGTGAAGTCATGGTTCAAAGTGATGATTTGAGAATGCATATTGATCAATTTAAATGTTTCAGAGGTTTCTTTCTTGGTAAATGTTTTGTGTCAAAAAATTTGGTGATGGTAATAGTGATTCAATGTCAAATAAAGGATTTTATGTAAGATTGAGTGAAGGTAGTCCTTTTTCCTTGTTTGGATCATAGCTGGAAAGAGTTGTTATTTGGTGGATGTTTTTTGCTGGTCGGTTAAGTGTTCTTTGTTTAGGTTTATGCCATGTTTCAGTTAATCTAATGAAGGATTGATTTGTATTTGAGTTTGATGAAATTCTTGAATAATGATTTGATGATAAAAGTTGAAGGTAAAATGATGGTTTTTAAGGAAAGTTAAGAGAAATTGATGTAAAGATTAGTGAATTAGAGTTACTTGTTTAATTTGATCTTATCTAGATTGTGTTTGAGTCAGAAGTACCCTAATGAGTTGTGGTTTTTGGTAGATGCTCTTGCATCAAGAACTCCAACTTTATAAAATATCAACCCCAGACCAAAAATGAGAGGAAAATACCACATGACGGGGCAAACAGGAAACCTAGGCATAAGGGGTAATTGATAACCATCTAAGTACATAGGCTTAAGATGTAACTTATACAACCGAGAACCTAACCAACAAGTCAATGAAACATTAGACCAAAAGAACAAGGATTAAGAAGGAGAGAAAAGTATACAAAGTAAAACCAACCCTATAGTATAAAACCCTAAACCCTTGTAGCATTTCTAGACCAAGAAACCACCCAAGACATTAGGTCAATGGAACATGAAATTTTGAGGGTTCCACCAAGATCTATAATAAGATTGTAGATATTTTTTAATTGAAGAGTACATCATACACACCTTAGTAGAATGGCTTTGTAGAGAGAATGATATAAATCTTGTTAAAAGCAACCAAAAGTGTGCAAAGTGATAAGAAACTAGATTGGTAATTTTGGATAGATATTTTATGTACTACTTGTTATTTGGTTAATAGAACTCCTCTCTTTGGTTATATTGATAAAATTTCTTATGAAGCATAGATAGGTATGAAAACATGTATTTCATATTTAAGGATAGTTGGTTATAACTAGATTATTCTTATGTGCATATGGAAAACTTATCCTAATAGATGTAAAAGAATATAAATATATATTTATTAACTATATTGAGATTCTAGAATGTTATAACTTTTGGTATGATCAAAAATTTCCTTTTAGACATTTGATATTTATGGAGTTAGATTATTTTTCATATCTTGTACAACCAAAGGAAAAATAAGGAAAGAAAAAAGTGTATTTGGAGATGGAGGTTGAAAATAAGAAAGATAAAAATGTAAATTTTAATAGAGGAAGAAGTTGGTATAGATTATATTTTTTGTAGGATGTGAAAAATTGGAATGTACAATAATAAGACAACCCCTTAGTTCTACCTTAAGATGGTTAGAAAATAATGAAATATCATTGATATTTATTTCCTATTATAGTTAAATTGTTTTGAATATTATTTATTGTGTACTACTAATGAGCCAAGACCTTTCAAGGAGTCTCCCCCTTAAAATGGTAGTGAGTTTGGGATTAATCTATGTAGGAGGATAATATGGGTTTAGAAAAATTTCACATAAACAATCTTGTTTGTTTAATTAAATGAGTAAAGTGCATTAGTTCAAAGTAGGCCAATAAAGTGAAGAATATTGTATATAGATGATTAAATTATTATAAGTCTTGAATAGTGGCCAAGGGTAATCACAAAATAATGAATTCCACTTTTTGGTCAAAGTAGGACATTGATATCAACATTGTTAACTAAATCTTCACATTGTGAGACCTATAACAGCTAAACCATTAAGAATTTCAAGATGATGTGAACTAGTGGTTTGTGGAAATTTGTGTGTAGATTCTAAATATATATGTTATTTTATTTTTAAATAAGTTATAAATATTTCTATGTATGTTTTAATAGAAATTTTTTCTATAGTAAACTATATTTTTAAAATGTAACATTCTTTTTTTGTTTGGTAAATCATTGCTAAGGGGCAGCACCCTAAAATCAACCATAGCCTTGCAACCCGATGGTGTCGAAACTAACTTTAATCTTTCACTCCATCGGGCCCAATGGTGTCGAAATCGACTTTAAGCTTTCGCTCCACTAGAGAAAGTTGTGGGATTCAAACCTTATACAACCCAAGTGTTTCCCTTGCAACTTAACCATTGCACTACGGGGTCAACCCCTAAAATGTAACATTTATATCATCACACAAAAAAAAAATAGATAGGATAAATTCCTAATTTTTAAAATATAGATATGTAACATCAATATCTAGTGCAGATCCATATTATTCTATAATTTTTGTTACATATTTTATTTTAATAAATTTTTTAAGTAAGCATAATTATAATTTGGACATAGGTGTATGTCATCATGCATAACATGTGTACATATCATTTTTTTTTGGGTGAAATAAGGACATCAACATCTAGTACATAGATTTTTTATTTAGATATTTTACTATTTTACCATTTGTTTAGAATGAAGAACTTTATATTCAGTGAAAACCTATGTTGAGTAAAAAATAAATATTGAAACATAATAAAAAATATATATATTAAAATTACACTTGTTGGAAAGCTTTTATTGATGACTATGATCTTGAAAATTATCTTGTCAAGTTAATTTTATTTGAGGCTCCAATCCGAGTTTTGAAACTAGAAATTTTGAGGAAATTTTGAAGAAAAAACTAATAGTTTCTTGCTAAGGCCCTTAATTCTAAGTTCAATCAAATGTACCTTCGAACAATGATATTACCTTCATTCAAAGGTACCTTCAAATGAAGGTAGTTCATTACCATATCTTGGGGAAATATATCCTATCAGTGATAGTATTACAGAGATCAAGATGGATATTCTATAACTTTAAGAGGATATGAGAATAATATCCCTGATGATGGCTCAAATCATATCATCCATGTTGAAGGAAGGACCAATGATAAATTTGTATCAAAAGGGGATAAGAGGAAATATAGATTAACTTAAAATAATGATTAAAAATACCAAGGATGAATATAGTTAAGTGTTGGAACTCAAGGAAGAGAGATCATATAAAAAATGAATTTAGAAAGAAAGTTTGTATTCCCCCCTAGAAAAATATTCCTATGTTGGTGACATTGATGAAGGGTGAGGCCAATAAATGGGATCAATAAAAATTCTTGGGTTATCTTTAAAATTTCCATTGAAGTGATTGCTAGCATATTACATTATAACTGTTGGTATTTAGTTAGTCAACCACCTCAATTCAACCACTTCCTTTGTACCACTCTATAAATGAAAATGTAATCATCAAATAATACAACCAATGTTTGTACTTGATCCTTCATATTTTCCAACATTTTGGTATCATAGGTGCTAATATTCCTAGGCCTATGCGTCAAATTTTGGAGGAAATTCCATGACATAAGGGGGTAGCAACCGACCTGTCTTTTGTACCTTTCCTGAGCACAAAATTATTTTGATTGTCATTCATGGTTAAAAGCATGGAAGGAGAGTGAAGAGTCATGCATGAAGTCTAGAGTTCCTATAAAGAAGAAGCTGGTTGATCCTATGTATGAGAAGCAACTCTGAAGTGGTTTGAGATTGGAGAATCACTACCACCCGAGAAGGATCTACATAGAAGATTTGGCTACTAGATACAAAGTTAATCCCATGTTTACGGTTTCTAGAGGAATAAAATAGTGAGGCATCAAAGAAGAGTTATAAGATAAGTAACATTTGTCTTGTTTATCTTGTGATGCATTATCCCTACATTAATTTGTGTCAATCGATATGCACTCTTCAAATATTAAAGTTGTGCTCATTTGATTTCAAATTTTTAAAAGGACTGTTGCAAGTTGTGTTATTTTTCTTTGCTATTTTTTTTTAATTGTTAATAATGAGAGGCATTCAATCTAACAAGAAAATAAGGTGTGTGAAGATTCACATAAAAATGATCACCTTACTTTTTATTTGAAGTGACATAAGGTATAATTTTGTAATGAAGTAATAAGGTGATAGTGGGACAAAGGATATATCATTATGGAGATTGTAGTAGATAAGTTAGATAAGTATTATGGTTTTAACTTTCATACTTGGAAAATGAAAATTCAAATATAACTAATGAATAAGAATTTATGGGGAATAGTGAGTGGAAAGGAAATAGAACCTATAGAAGCTATTAAGTTATTGGATTGGAACAATAGAGATTATAAAGACAAGGAGATTATTGGTCTTTCTCTTTTTGACTTTGAATTACATCATATAAATTTGGACAAATCATCAAAGGAAATTTGTGATGATCTAAATAAATTGTTTGGAGTTAAAGAACTTAATGCAAAATTTTCTTTTAAAATTAAATTATTTAGGTTCAAAATGGAAGATGGAATTACAATGTTAAATCACTTAAGTAATGTTAGGTCTCTCCTTAGAAAACTAGTATAAGTCAAGGCTTCAGTAGATGATGATTCTAGAGCTATGTTGTTAAATAGTTTACCTTCAAATATAGTACACTATTATTTTTACACTCAGACAAAAAACCTCTCAAAATCTAGAACATATGATTTAAGCTCTTTTAGCATAAAAAAGAGAAAAAATGTAGAAGATTTAGAATATGTTTCTCAAATGGAGAAAAACTATATTCATGAAGCAACAATAAAAGGTCAAGTACAAGAGAAAATGAATATTTTTACTATAAGAAAAAGAGACACACAATAAGATCTTGTAGAATTCAAGCCATTGATCTTCTTAAAGGGAATCTCAAAGATGAATTAGATATAAGAAACTTTACGTGTGTTGAAGATGATGATTCATCAAATGATGAAGCTATTATTAATAATTCTTCTGGTGGTGTTAATAATGCATTAGTACTACAAGTCTTCAATTACTGGAGGTTGGTGGCACTAGAGGATGAAATAATTTCAATCATCTCAAGTTAGCTTCTCACTTTGAGATGGTGATTTGTATGAGAAGCATTTTTTGTTTTAATTTTTTTCTTTTTCTTGTTATTGCTAATAGATTTGAAGAATAAATATATTGTAAAGTTTGATTTTTGGAGATGAGTAAGGTGTTTGGTGGAGAGCTTAGTATGGATTGTTTCCCAAATATTTCATGAGACTATGACCAAGTATTATACATTTACGAGGGTCGAGGAGATAACTTGGAGGATGGTTTTCCAATAATTATGGTTTGGGCCAAGGATTATACCTTTACAATGGTTGAGGAGACAATTTGGAGAGTGGTTTTCCAATAATTATAATCTATGATTCGAGAGTTCATGGGAGGAAAAACTAGGAAATTTAGCTTGGAGCTACACCTTTATGATGGTTATGAGGCAACTTGGAGGAGTTCCACTTAATTCAATATTTTTTTCTTCAAAAGAAAAATCTTCTCAAAAATATAAACATATGTTTTTTATTAGCAAGTGTTGTAGTAAGTCATTATTTGATAATTAATTAATCAGTAATTAATTATTAAAGGCTTCTTTACTTTAGTTTACTTAAGATAAACTTAGGAGTTGCATTTTAATTTTTAGTTTAATTCTTATTATTAGATTAGACTAAATTTAGGACAAGTTGTCTCATTGCATGAGATTATCACACTTGTCTCTATCTTGTTAATCCACATGTAGGGTTTGCATTGTGCTTTGCTTATATAAGCATGCAGATTCATTTGTAAATTTATCTAGGTTATTTCCATCAATACAATTCTTAGGTTATTGAGCACAAGCTCACATTTGATCTTCTCTATATTGTGATAGGTAATTGCATGTAGTTCTTTCATGGGAGCTCATGTGGATTGAATCAGTCAATTCCAACATGGTATCAGAGCCCACATCTATGGCCCCCTATTCAATTTCTAGAGGGATCTGACCTTGAGCAATTTTTTGGTCTATCTTGGAGAAAAACGGGCCTTGCCATCACATATAGAGCAACCAAAAACCTTAAGAATGCCTATCGTTTTGCTCAAATATGAGCAGTTGCAACAAAAGGAAAAAAAATTTAAAGGCAAGTAGATCTGTATAGATCTGGGCACCTCAATTTGTGTGCACAAGTACACAAGATTATTCTAGATTTTAAATTTTTTACCATCAATAAAAAACAAATCAGGGTTTTATTAATTTTTCCTACAAATTCAAAAAAATATTATCAAAAGCTTGTTTTTACAAATTAAAAGAAAAAAAATATAAAAGGCTTTAATAAGCATGTGCAAGGTATGCGTGCACAGGCATGTGGAGTCAAAGTAGTAGGCCTTATTAAAGTCCGTGGGGCCCATCTCATCCCCAATAGCACATCCAAAGTTTGCTAGAAAAATCTGGTGACTTCAAAGAATTAGCTATTACATAAAAAAAAATTGGCGCCTTCAAACAAGAAATCCGACATCAAAACCAAGCAATGGAATATTCTAATTTTGAAGAATATTCTGACAACTAGGTGAATTTTTGCATGCGCAGCGAATATCCTGAGAATATTCGGTGATGACCGATAGGATGTCAAATTTAACCAAGCATTTTTCTGACATCAACATAATGTCATCATACGACTAGTCCCTCTAATCCCCTCCTAATCCTAGTTTTCCGTAAAGGAGCAGTTTTTTTTCTTTTTGACATAACTTGGGCATACGGTGTCAAAATTGGGAAAATGAGATATTGGCAGAAAGCTGGTTTTGTGAACTATCTAGTAGTATAGGTCTCATCATTAGATTTTTATAGTGGTTTTTGTTATTTTCAATCAAATTCATATCTTCATTTTGTGCTTCTAAGCTCGTAATTTTTTTCCTCTATCTCCAATTTTCGCGATTCAAGCGGCATTGGAAAGGTATTTTAGAGCTCTTCAGATCTATACATGTACTTTTTCTAAAATTTTCCCTAGGTATATTTTATTTAGTATTTTGTGTTTTCACACTTTGCTTAATTACTTGGACCTCTTGGCACCTAGAGAGAATATGTGTGCGTGAGATGAAATATTTTTGATCTGCTTTATCAGTACTGACATCATTAGTCTCTGATTTTTTCATTTGAGTGAGTATCATGGGTTTTTCTATTCATCCTTCTGTGATCAACTTAGAAAATGATAACTGTGAGTCTTGGTGAAATGGCATCCTGACACATCTTAGGTGGCTTGATATTTTATCTTATTTGTATGGACTCATACCTACACTAGACACACCAAGGAGTTTATCAACATGGGGCATCATCATAGATAATATTGTAGGGGTTATATGTTCTAGTGTTGATCTTGAAACTATGTATGTTTTATCGAACATTAAATTTCCCCACATACTTTGGACACGAATTTGGGAGATCCATGGAGACCCTCATATCTCTCCATACCCAAAGGATCCTATTGCAGATTGTACCATCCCTCTTGTAGATGTAGATTGCATACCCTTTGATGATGATACTTTAGAGGAGCTTGAGTATATCACAATTCTTGCATTTTCTGATGGTTCAAAGACTTTTCTTCATGTTCCCACTCTACAAATTGAGACTACATAGACATCTCTCATTGTTCTTGATCAGCATTACATTGCCACATTATTGGCCCCTGCTGGTTTAGTACAACAAGACATACATCTTTTAGACATAGCTACTTGGGATTTGTATCTTGTGGACATATCATCCTTGTTTGTGTAGTCCTATATTATAGATCTGGATGATTAATTTGAGGACATTCATCTCCTCTTTGTTGATAGCCACATCACCGTTGTTGGCCCACTATCTTCATTGCCTTTGCAACTTATTCTATATTAGTCTTCACATGATTCTAGATCAACATCATCACTTTCAGACATGTGGATACGTGAGTAGTTTTCAAAGGCACACATCATCTAGATTTGGATTCCAAAATCACCCATCCTTTTGGATTGGCTTCTCTAATCACTAGTGGATCCTTTTCTTCCTAAGGGGAGAAATGTTGTGTGTAGGTAGTGGATCCTATTCTATCTTCATATTTTCATCCTTGGCATGGGAGCTCTTTCTTTATGGGGGGGTTCATATCCTCTTTTTCTCTCTCCTATTAGGGGGACATCTACTATACTTGTATGATAGAAGTAGTCCTTGGGGCTCACATTGATTCCTCCTTACCTTCTTTCTCTAGTATAGTCATCTATTTTTCTCTCTTTTGGAGAGGAGTTTTTCTCATGATTTTTTCTCCTTTTCTCTAGTTATGAGAGATTTAATTTTCTTTTACATGGGTACCTCATCAGGCCTTATAGCTAGGACCCACTTTGCATTCATTTTAGCTTCATTTACCAGTTGTTTATTTTCTCCCTAAGTTGAACTTAACGGGGGGCATTGGAGTAAGTAAGTCATTATCTAATAATTAATTAATTAGTAATTAATTATTAGAGGCTTCTTTACATTAGTTCACTTAATCTAAACTTAGGATTTTCATTTTAATATTGAGTTTAATTCTTATTATTAGATTAGACTAAATTTAGGAAGTTGTCTCATTGCATAATATTATCACACTTGTGTCTATCTTGTTGATCCACACGTAAGGTTTTCATTTTTCTTTGCTTATATAAGCATGCACATTCATTTGTAAATTTATCCAAGTTATTTGCATCAATACAATTCTTAGGTTATTGAGCACAATCTCGGTTTTGATCTTCTCTATATTGTGATAGGTAATTGCATGAAGGTGTTTCATGGGTGCTATGGACAACAAGTTTTTTTCATGTAAGCCTTAAGGGGAGTCCCTTGGCAAGGTGATTTTTTGGTTTCAGGAATAATGTAATAATGGGGGGAATGTTAGTGTATTGCATTATAACTATTGGCATCTAGTTACTCAATGACCTCCATTCAACCACTTCCTTTGTACCACTATATAAATGTTAATGTAATCATCAAATAATACAATCAATCTTTATAGTTGATTGTTCATATTTTCCAACACTTATTTGGGCCATCATCTACATAAATTATATCATAGCTTTTTTTCCTTGGATTCTCTATCATATGTTATTTTCTATATTCTCTAAAAAAACTTCTCACTTACCTCATTTAATGGGATAGTAGTATAAGAGATATCCATGTTTTTTTTACCCCAATATATGCAACCAATTTTATCAATAATGGTATACCCACACTAGTAGGGAAATATAGTATGATGATATCCATTAGAAGGAATTTAACCAAATATCAATCTAAATTAGTATCAACACTATTGGAAATACCAATGATATACCACACTATAAAGTCTCTTTCAAACCATTCCTTGTATATATTTGAGGCTTCAAGGCTTAACTCATTCTTGACATCTAAACCTATGTGACATTACTTGAGTGTCTATAATATAATATATCATTATTTACTAGTAAACTCTTAATTAGGAGAGAAGTGTAAAAGGGTTTTATATTTATTGAGCTCTTTGTCAATGACATACCTAAATAGATTATAGTTATTTCTTAGACACTAGCACTAACACTTCTATTGTTGGAGGATGTAGTGGGTTGTATTTTTATTATAGGAGAAACTATATGGGATACCATCATACTTTTATGCTTAACAAACATTTTTGGTTTAAGAATAAATGAGCTTGTACTTTGAGTTTATATAAAGCTAAGTTCATATTAACAAGAATAAATTGGGAAAAGGACCCATGTGAGGCATGGAAATGGTATGTATATCCAAGATAAAATATAAAAGTCAATTACCAAATTGACTCATTTTTTTTAATGAACACCACTATTCTAAATACCATATTTTCCTTTCTAGAGATTCTCTCCACTTTATTTTATCCATGGCTTACATTATTGTCTTTAGTATCTTCAACATTAGTTGTAGGAGCATGGCATTATTGGATTTAGGGACAAAGTTTTTTTTTTTAAATAGTTTTTCAATAGCAAATCTTTCATTCTCATATACATTTTTTTTTGTACTATTTCCTTGAGTTTGAACATTTACCATTTTTTAATCTTATTTATATTTCGGATAACATAATTTTGTTTAACTAAAATATTTAAATTAATCTTATCACCTATTTTCCTTTTTAATCGATGGACCTTTTAGTTTTCTATAATTGTAACCTTAGACATAACTTTGATATAATCATGAGAAAACTTTTCCTTCTTTCATGGTTTTCATATTTCCTCATGGTAACTCATACTATTTTGATGCATTGTTATAGTCCTATTTATGAGGCTCATATTTAAAATAGTAATAATCGTATGCATGTTGATCATCATGTTATTCTAGTCTATGATTATATTCTAACTTTCATCTTGATATTTCACTTCATTTATTAAATTTGATACAAGAAGATATTTGGGAGGGCCATGTGTCATGCAACACTTCTCATAGTATGTAATATATTCTTGTATCTTCACATTCTCCTTTCACAATAAACTAGCAGTATATTTTATATTAATATATCTAATTATAATTCCTTGGAGTTGTATTCTTATCATCTTGGTGTGGATGTATTCACAAATCACCATTATATTAGTTATTAGATAGATTAGAACTTGCACAATGTAACATTGAAACTTTATCATTTCTAGTTACCCTGTTTGATAGATCCTTAAGAGCACCCATGAGCTTTCCTAAGTTATCATTACCTAGGATAGGATTACTTTAATTACCTTTATTAAGTAGGCATAAGTTGAATATTAATATATTATTTTTAGTTTTATATTAATTTATTCATAACATTAATTTAGTTTTTCCATAATATTTCTTTTGAATTTCAATTTTTAATTTATATTGATAATTTTCATTCATTTTTCTAAAAAAAATATTATCTACATATGAACTTTTCTTCCCTCATTACCTTCACATTAATATAATTCCATCATTTTTTAATTTAATTATTCATATTATTGTGAAATATATATTGTATAAACTAACTTAATTCTATTACATTCTCACTTTGTGCATCATTCTTCTCACTTAATATTTTGTAGTTCTTTGTTTTGTAATCTTTCTTTTAGATATTGTCACATATATTATATACATTCTGCATATATCCTTTTATCAAAAAAAAAAATTATTATATTTATCTTTAGGCTTTGTAATTTGATTATTTCAATCTTTTTCTTATACTAAAATCAATATTTTTTTCTTATGTATTTTTAATATTTGATCTCATGCTGCACTTCATTTCCCATACCAAATTCTTACTAATTTTTACATAACTTCATGTTGGATGGCCATGTGTGATCTAAGAAATGCAAAAAAAGACACACATTAAACCAATAAATTCATTAAAACATTCAGTATAAATATAAAAAAAATTAGAACTAATAATATTATTTAATTATTATTTTTAAAAAGCCCCTACAACTTTTACCAGTACAGGTGCAAGTACTACAACTTTTAATAGTACAAGTGCAAGTACTATTGGATGATTAAAAATAACAAAATGTGAGAATCATGATGTAGAGATATACCTAACCATTTTCTGCAAGCTTCCCTCACTCCAGTGGGCAAGTGGTGATTTTCAAGTTTGTTCGAAGCAACAAAGCCATGGCATTCCTATTTCAGATAACACCAAATTCTGCTCTAATCTCTTGTTGCTTTCGGCATATCACTTAGACAAATAACAACCAGATACAGTAAATCTATTATTGTTTCTAAAGTGATGTCTATTGCGCGTCACTGCAGTTGTTATACTGTCTTAAATTTGTTGGCTTCTTGATTTATGTATTTATCCTTTGGTGAGCTGCAACATCACCTGTCTATTACCAAGAAATTGTACAGAGATAATAAATGACAAATCTAAATGTTGATTTCTCTACCATAAATTCATGCGAAGGATAAATTGGCAGAAAGAGAAGCATATGGCTGAATACAATATTTTATTTATTGTCAAGATTATTTTGATCTTTAATTATATTTATTAAAGAGATGATTTAATATAGAGTTTGTATTTTAAGGTGTCAGCAATTCAGTCTTTTATTATAATGTTTGTATATATATATATATATCCAATTTTAATTTTAGAAGCAACAAAATATTAATTAATAAATATAATTTATCCCAACTTTAAAATATTTTTTTGCTAATTTTTTATTAAATCTAATTTTGTTGGTTTTCAACAATAATATATAATTTTCTACTATAATTGCAATTAATATTATAAAATAGATGGTGTCTTGATCAAGTCAATATTATTTTTTTATAGTGATTTTCATTTTCACATTTGTGTTAATAATGACAATGTTGAGTAACTTTATTATTTTATTAGAAATACTTCATTAACACATATGTTACAAAAATGTATATATTTATTGTATATATAAAAAGTTATATAATAAAATGTTACTAGTTAATATGCATGACCCATTAAAATCTAGGAAAATATTATTTTAAAATATTTGGAGACAACAAAATCTACTTAGCTCAGCATACATAATCACAATAAAAGGGGGGATTGGTACACTATCTTAAGGTGGAGATGAAACCTCCTAAAGAATTCACTAGATGGAGAATAAAAATCTATGCACCCAACCTAGGAGTAGTATATAGCAAGAGGAACAAGCACTCCTAAACTAGGTGTTAGAGGCACAATAGTGAAAATGTATATTCCATGCAGGGAAAGATAGCATAAAATAAAATTCCTAATGTCTTGCCACATGATGGAGTTTAGGTAATTATCTAATAAGAAGGAAATGAGAAATACTCATAGTTTTGAAATTGGCTACTTCATTTGGAAATGAGAAAAAGTGGACCCTATGGAGATCTATGTATAGCAATATAGATTATAGTGAAAGATATACTCCCTTGATGATTGAGAAGGTCCTAGAGGTGCTAAAACTCCACAACCACCTTATCATTATGTGCTTAAAAATAAGTAAAGGGGAGAAGATAAATGTTGTAATTGGGATTAAGTAATAGAAATTTTTCTTACAATAACAATACATTATTTTCATACTTTCAAAGCTGAAAAAGAACAATTTTTTTTTTTGGAAATTTATGAAGGAAAAGGGTGTAAGTGTATGGAAATGGGGGATGAAATGGGGGTCAAGATTGCTCGGTTTTTTTTAAATTAAAAAACAAAAATCAACTTCAATGAGTGATCTAAAATTCATATGCTCAAAATCTAGCAATTTGATGAGAATAAGAATCTCAGTGTTCGAAATATAATCTCTAAACTACTATTTTATAATATTGAAAATTGAAAGAATCATCTTTTTAGAATACACAAAGTGATCTTCTATTCTATCCAAAAATATAACATGATGTATGTGTTTTCCCTATTACTTTGTTTTTGGTAAAATTTATAAATCTATTAAATTAAATATTAATTAAGATCATGTATTACTATAAATACATTTTCTAAATTTTTTGCTAAATATTATTTTTTAATAATTTTTAAAGTTAAAAAAACTTAGAAAATAAAAACCTAAACATCATCCCCTTAGGAAAAAAAACTAAAATAATATTTAAAAAATGTGTTCTTTTCCAAATTAAAATTAATATTTAAAATTATGTAGAAACAATAGTACATGTGTTTTCTTATTAAAAAAAATACTACTAAAGATATTTATACACTAATATATTTAGACTTTTTAAAATACATGAATGGAAAGTTAAGAATTTATTTATGTTGTAGTTCACTTTTTGCGAATTTTTTCTAAAATAAGTGAACTTAATTGAGAGCATGTTTTTTATTTTATATTTTATATGTAATCCTTTATAAAATACATATTTGAGTTAAAAGTTTGGGCATTTCAATTTCTGAATTTAAGATTGCTTGAAGCCTTTTGGTGACATTTTATTGGTCAAAATTGGAATGTGTATGTTATATAACAAACTTGCATCATGAAAAATACATAAAATCCATAAATAAGCACATTATAATGTATAAATGTTATTTCTTTCTCAATAAAAGCATACTTTTATTAATTGTGAATGTTTATAGACTTTTTAGCCTATAACCTTTGATTATATGCCTAGGGTAATATACCCAAATATCAGACTCTAGGAAACAAGCTCTAGATAGATGTTTGAAAAATGAAAATAAACTCATTTTCAATTGTGTACAATAAAAATAAAAGACTATAAACTATATATAATTTGAATACATAAAAAAAAAAAATCAAATCCTAATCTACAAAATTTATTAAAACCTTTAAAAAAGGAAGATGATATGTTTCCTCCCCTTTGGATGTGGATGTACTCTTTCTAGCATAAATCTATGAAATTGTTGTTTGATTGATTTGATTTTGATATAATATACTTTCTTAGAGGTGACTGAATATCAAATTGATGAAGGAAATGAATGATATTATAGACTTCGGAGATGTGGATGAGGATGATGATCTAAGTTAACTAGAAATTTAATGAAGTTAACTCAATTGGAAGTTGGAAAATTGCCATTTCTTGGTGATGAGAGGATAATATTAGATAAAAAAATTATTTAATTTATTTGATATTTTTTAATAAATGGATAGATGCTTAATCAATGTGATGAATGATTAATAAATATGATGAAGAAAAGAACATTTTTAGCATCTACATTTTTTTTCTCTTTGAAAAAATGTTTGAAGCAATATTATTTCAAAGAAAAGAAAAGCAGCTAAGAAGAAAAATTATAGAAGATGCATATGAAATTAGTAAAGATGAAGATCATTGCCTGCCCTAGCTGGATAAGAAATAATCAATTAAAAAATATGAGATGGTTGATTCCCCATTAAAACATTATCTATACATAAATTATGTGGGTGATCTCTTGAAAGAAGAAAATATGAAAAAAAAACAAATTTTAAATGAAACATGGAAAATTAGAGAAACGTGATGATGGAAAGATGAGAGAAAATTATTATGGATGAAATGATCATTATGTGTTATGTCGACTTTGATATTAGAAATATTTATTCAATATAATAATGGATGTTATACACTAGGGTTATAAGAGTAAGGTGACAATGTATCCAATGCATACACTAACTCTTAAGAAAATCAAATGCAATAGTATCCCCCAACACTCACAAGTTATATGATGCTTCTGGTGGATTTTTGATAATACTACCAGTAAACACAACACATAGAAAGAATAGACTTCTCCCTCGTATATGCCATATCAATGAATATCATTATTCTGAAATGATCATGAAAGAATTCCATAGGAATAGTTTGGATTAACTCGGATAAATCAAAATAAAGATTAGAATATCAAAAACATAAAACAAAGAAAGAGATAAGCAATGATCAATAAACACACAAGAATATTTTCTTATTCGATGGTGTGTAAAGGAATAAAGGATGGATTTGGATCATGTCTAGTTTTGACAAGAAAACTTATTGTATATAAAAATTATTCAATTTTTGGAAGAAAAAATCCCATATAGGAAAAGTGATATATAATGAACCTACTAATTCATTAGCTAGAAAACAATTAATTTTTTAACAACTATTACTAATTTACATGAAAAGATAATATCATTAGATTTATTTCACATTCATTAAAAGGATAAAAGGTTTTAAATTCTAAATATTTATCATATACCAAATTATGTACATCAAATACTCACATTTCTTTATAAAATAAAAATATTTTAGCAAGTTTCACTATGAGATATCTTAATTCAATTTATCAAAATATAAAATTTATTTTATCGAGTATAACATCAATACAAGAGTCTATATCATTATAACATGTTACAAAAATGATAGTCCAAATAGGATATAAAATATGTGATCAATAATATAATGTAAAAAAAAAATCAAATATGATGTCTTAGATAAACCAAGCCTCTGACATCTCAATTGCAAAAGGGAGATAATCACTTGAGTGTTTTTCCTTGAACCATAGACTAGTAGTCCCTCGCACACCTTCCAATTGGAAGTAAACCTACCCTACATGTGGGTAGAAGATTCAGAGGATCTCCATAATCACCATGGCATAGATAAGAACTATTGTTGTGTTTTAAATTAAACAAACTATCATAAAATTTTAAATAACCTCTAGTTGAGTATGACCTATCTAATTTTTTTTATAACAAAATAGATGATATGAATCAATAATGCAAGTAGTTATTTTGAATTACTTTTGACAAATTTTTAAAAATAGGATAACATGAGTTGTGTGTTCACACAATTCCTTATCAAATAGGTTATCAACAAAATGAAATTAACCTTCAAGGTTATAATAATATATATAATTAAACAAGGTTTATCTTTATTGTTTTCATCTTATGTATGTATGTATGTATTTATAATACTATATCAAAAAGTATAATGCATATGAGGCCTTCAGAAGGTAAGTGCAGGGCTCTTTGGAAGCTCAATGGTTATCCTTCGTTGATCTCAATAGATATTCCATTGTCTTTGAGAGATTTTTAGATTAGTATTATTCATTATTCTTGGATCAATTTCGCTCTTCGTTTCCATTTTCCTGATTCAGTGTTCTACATTATATTTTTAATTTTTGGCTCTTTGGGTTTTGCTTTGGTTTTTACATGTTAATATCTTATTCCCGAGGTGGATGGTGTGTTTGGTTTGGTTTGATAATATTTTATATTTTCTTCAAAAAAATGTTCTTAGTTTAATTTAAATTTCTAACCATTTATACCCTCAGACAATTTTCCCCCACTCATAATACATTTGTTTCCCTTGAGAGTCACAGAGAGGGAATTTAGTGTGGAATGCATGAAGGCCAATTTTTCAATGAATATATTACTGATTAAACTATGTTCATCCCAAAATCTTATCCTTTGTGCTAGTTGGAAATTAAGAGAAGAGAAAGAAATAGAAGTGGGGGCCAAAAGTATTGTGGAATTTAATACACTTAAACTACATATTGATAATAGTAAGATTGAGGCTCAAAATTATTATTCGAGATATGAACATACAAAGAAGCTTTAAGTGGTGATACTCTTGGTGAGGTCATTTTTTTGTCTACATATTTTGAGGAGTCCAATGAAGGAGAACTAGGGGATGAGGTAGATAGAATGGGAAAAAGAGGCCTCATTGGTAGAGGTGATAATGGAAGTGAAAATATAGTAAGTCTTCTAATAAACCTAGGACCCTCTCTATTGCTTTAAATCCTAATATGCTTTAGGTTTTAAAATATGAAGATGGTAGATTAAAAAAATATTGCCATTCTTCTGTTTGTATGGATGTGAATCTATTACCCATGAGGGACATTTTTTATTACTAGATTGCTAATGTCTAGAGTAAAAAATTCAAGATACATATATCACTTATAGGATGATATATAAAGGTGTTTTCATGATATTATTTAAAAGCCATGGGATGTAGGAAAGAGTTATCAAAAAGGAACATGGGAAGTTCAATGTTTCAAGCTATTGCCTATGTATCAAAGGAAAAATTTGAAGAATTTATAGCCAATTCATTACCAAGATGGAGGGAAATTAGGAATATCCCACCCAAAATTTGGAAATTCAAACCCTATATTATGAAGCCCCTAGATATAATATGTTATAGGCTAGAGATTCAAGGGTTACCCTTCCACAACTAAATGGTAGAGTCTTGATAACCATTTTTAATAATGTGGAATTTCTTGAAGTCATATTGGTATAATTGGAAAACAAAATATAAAATGGGAGGTTGAATTACTTGGAAATATTAATGCATGTTTCTTTTGTAAAAAATAATCATGTTCGAAAAGATTGTCTTAAAATTAGACCCAAAATAGAAAGTACTTTCCACTCTAATGTAGGAGTACATGGGCATAATTACAATTCTACATCACCCAAAAAATGATCAATTTCATTTTCTCAGATTCTTTTATCTTATTTTTGTTCTATCTTGGTGGATTGTGCAAGCAAATCATTTAATGAAATTATTATTATTTTTGAATGGGTTATCTAGTGATCTTGATTTGGGCTCATACCTAAATTTCATTTAAAAGCTCATTTTATTCCATTTGCAAAATTTATGATTTATTTGATAATTTCATTGCTACAAATAAATGGTCACAGCCATTGAAGATAAACAAAGTTAGAGAAATTCTAGGAAATTGACAAAAAAAATATAAATTTTCTTCAAATGTGAAAACCCACGATTGGGAAATGGGAAAGTTCAAATTCCATATTTTGGTGTTTAAAAATATCCATAGTATAAAACATAGCATGGGCCATAGAGAGTTTTTTTGGCATTTTAGAACATAAAAAAATGTGAAGTGAAAGATAATTTCCAACGCATGGGATGTTGAAATAAGGTCAATTCATGTAGGGGTGAGAAATCACTGCGGCATGTGGTTTTGACTACATAAAAAAAAATGTTGAATATAGTGATTGGATTAAACTATGGTTGATATTTTGAGCATAACTATCCTTCTAATTCTATCTTGAATGGGTTGAGATCAATCTTCAAGAATTCCACAAGTTCCTTAGTTTACTCCTCAATGTCAATCTAAGAGCGTAGCCTTGTGAAAGATATTGGGGTTGTTTTCCTAAGGGATGAACCAAAAAAGCCAAGTCATGATGGATCCAACTACATGAAAATTGCATTTGTTCAAAAATTTGGTTTTCTAACCTCCTATCACTTGTGTGGCAGGAACCTGGGTTGAAAAGTTCACAACAGTAGTAGATTAAAACTAATTAATAAAATAGAAATATTAATTCTTACTAATAGTAAACTACCTGAAGCAGGTAAAGGATGGAATGTAAAGCGCTAAACAAAGTTCACACATATTAATAAGCAATCCAATTAACACTTTTCTGAAATAATATATTGAATCAAATTTGTATAGAACAGTAAACACATTAATTAAATCTGATTGCAAAGTAGTCTGCTAGATCAAATGTATCTATAGCACGATATCAAAACCAAACACATAATCACCAATATATCATATAATAATTAACAACACATTAAATGGTTTTAGGCTAACATAATGGTTGTAGATCAAAATAAATTTAAAACTAAGAAATTCTCATTACCACACAACACACGGATGCTACAGCTAGTCACTAGGTGATTGAGGAAGTGGGCCATGCCTTCTTCGATTTCCAATGAAGAAACAAAATCTTACTTTACTCTACTCAATGCTTATGCAAAAATAAGATTTCAAACCCCAGTCTTCTTTTAATCAAAATACCAGCTTACATATATATATTACCGATTACTAACTCAAGTCTTAGCATATATATAGAGATCATATGTCACTAAGTTCACAAGAGACTAACCAAAATGGCATACAATTTTTTGGGTTGTTATGGTCTATGGACAAGAACCTTTAAAAGCTTCTTAACAATATATTTATAGATTTAACATAGTTCCACAAATAAAACAACTTTAGACCAAATTTTAATCACAAGTGACACATGACTCATGAAATGGTTCCTGTCCTCATTCCATCGATGCTCCTATTGATCCCACGCATCATCCACCTAATCATCCCTTGTTTTTCATAGTCACAAGGATAATTAGTAAATAATTAAAGCTTTTGATATATCCTCAAGTTTCTATCCTTTCTTTACATTTTATTAAATATCCCTACTCATTAACAAAATAGTGATAGGAAGTACAAGGGATTCTATAGGAAAAAAGAGGTAAAAAGGTAAACAAAGGGGTAAAAATAAAGACACATTTATCCCTCATCATTTCCTTATAGCTTAGGGTTTTGCATTCCCTCATACAAAGGAACATAGGATGCACACTAGACAACCTCTACATTACACTAGAGATCTCTTTAACCCATGTCTATTTTAGTGCATGCATTTTATCTTTATGCTCTTGAATGGGAATAAGAGAAGTATCAATAGTCCTTGTCTGCTCAAGGGCTACTTTAAGCCGATCAATTTTTGTTGCTTATGAAGAATTGAGGACCTTTGCATCCCAGACCTACTTTTGTAGAGCTTCATTCTCATTAGATAATTTAGTGACTAGATTCTACATGTCATGGATTTCATCATTGGTTAACAGAGGATTCTCCTCAAATTCCTCCTCTGCCTTTGTTTCTTGTTCTTCTTCTTTTTCATTGTGAGGAATCTCAACATTTTCATGTTCTTGATCAACCAACTCATTTGCCTCTTTCTTTCTCCCCTCTTCACATTCTTGTTCTGATTTCTGATTGTGAGTATGAGGGGTTTCAAATCCACCAATTTCCTATTCTACAAAATTCCTTAAGGTTTCACCACTTGGTTGCTTAGTTGACATAGTTTCAACCTGAACGGTGCTCTCCTCACGAATACCCTCCTTGGAAACTAGGATTTCCTCTGCAATTTGAGATTTTTGGGGAGGTATTTTAGGGTGTGGTTTAGGCTCCTTTTGATCAAATAGAGTGGCCCTAGATTCTTCCTACATCTTCCTTCTTTTACTCCTCCTTAGTTCCCTAGAGACTGCCTCTATTTTCTTATTTTTTGGAAGATTGTGGCCATAATTGTTAAATCACTAACTTTATTAGTTTCCATAGGGCTCAAAACATTACTATCTACATTGGCTAAATTTGCTAACTTATCCATCTGAATGGTTTATGATTGTTTCTTATCTTGAGGAATCTCTGAGACAACAGCTGAGGTTGACCCACTGTATAATTTCTTCTTACCCCCAGATTTAGGTGTAGTAGTATTTTTACCTCCAGAGTCAGGCGTAGTAGTCTTAACATTTTCCCGTTTAACACTGGAATTCTTGACCTAATTACCACTTGACCCTAGAGTTTGTTTGGCCTTTTTCTTTGAACTACTAGGGAAATCCCCTAATTCAAAACCCTCATTAGGTGTATCAAAATGGTTTTCATTTTCAATTCATTGAAACTCACATGACCAGACCCTTCTTCCTTAGAATTAATAGGATATTTTTCCTCATTGGGGGAGCCCTATTCCTCAAAGTGTTTTGAGGTGTTATGTAGGTCTTCCTCCATAGAATTTTTTGGGGTGTCATATGCAATGAACGGATCCCAATCCCTTGGAGGAGATAATTTCCTTAACTCCCTCAAAATTAATAATTTGATAATTCCATGATGGAATAACGAATTTTTTCCCCTTTTGGACTAATTTTCTCATTTTCATTATAGAAGAATACAAAAACAAAGGATGATTCACAAACAAACCTCACCGTAAATGTATCATGAACCGAATTTGTTTAGCATAGACATACACATACCTTCCTTCACAAGCTATATACTGGATGAAAAATCTTGCCACATCATTCCAAGGTAGTGGAAGTGAAGCTAGCTTCATGCCTTGTCCAGTGATGACTTCAATTGACTCCCTACATCGTAGGAATTTATTGCGAAGGTTCTTAATATCTTTTTCCCACATTGAGTTATTAGGGAAGTAATTTTCCCTTTATAGCAGCAATTTGATGACATCCACTATAGCTTCAGCTGAAATAGGGATTTCCAAACCATGAACACGTGCTCGTTTCCTATGACATGTCATGGAAAATTTGTGTTCTAGCTTCTCATCATACCCTAACAATCTTCTGAAGTACGCATCCCACCCTACTTGCTTAAATTTTTTATATGCTTCAAGCATTGTCGAAGCCATTAACTCATTCATATTCAGAGGCTCAAAGAAGTTCCTATGTTCTCCTGCCATAATGTTACCAGGAGGTTTCTCTCAAACTAGAATAAGGAACTCTCATCAACTTGGAATAGTGTGCTGACAAAATCTGTTAGAAGCTAGAGTAAATTGCCGCTAGTAAGGGAAAGATGTTGGGAATGGTTTAGAGTAAGTTTCAGATAATAGATAAAAATGGTCAGTCATTAACTAAATTTGGATGGTAGTTTGAAATGGTAATGATGGTGAGTTACAATATACACACAGGATGGTAGTGGTAATAATATTATAAAATGGTAATGATGGTGGGTTAAAGTGTTTGGTGTGTTAAATAAATATGGCTTCTCAGAAAATGAAGATAGAATGGGTGGAAAATAAAGGTGAAATGAATACAACAATATATGGTATGGTTACAATTTGATAGTTCCTAAGTATAGGATAGGTATGATTAGATGATTCCTCCCCCCTAGCTTAGCATGTGGCATGTCCAATTGACAGGTCACCATTTATTAAAGAAAACAGAAGATATAAAAAAAAACAAAAAAGAGAAATAGAAACTTGAAATATACCAATACCAAACCATTATGTGTACGGAATATTATGGATGATTTGAAGGTGAAGGAACAAGGAACTAGTGAAACAAAAGAAGGAACCGATCAAATCACATGGTGCAGATGTGAAGATGCCAGCAGAACAGTGATAGAGTAGAGTGTAAGGTGACACACATTGATGATGAGAAGGAGGCAATAATAAAGAACATCATTAAAACTACTACCCAAGTGGATGTGTATGGAGAAGAGTGTGTCACCAATGCTATATCGCCATATGGAAAATGAAGGCCCAGAGTGAGCAAGGCTTAGCAAGTAGACAAACCATGAGATCAATAACAGAGTAAGTACAACCAAAAATGATGGAACAACCAGATGGAAGCATGAAAAATCCCTCAGAATGTACAAACTGGTAGCAACACCAGGAAGTAGGTGAAAGAGCCACAACAAAAGTAGACAAGTAGCAAGGAGTGTCACACTACAAAAAGAGTTGGCCTGCAGTTCCTATCCAAAAAATTAGAGGAATTGAGTTTTGAAACAACCAGGCACAATGAAGCTCACATGAGGATGATATACCTCGCAAAAAAGAGGAACCAGATGCTAAATAGTGGCTCTTAAGTAGAAAAGAATGAAAAGTATTCCTTGTGTATACCAAAGACAAAAGGAAAACAAGCATTGTGGAATGTAGAAAGCAACTCCTGTCACAGTAGTGACAAGAAGTATCTATTTTCTTTTTTCTTTTTCAATTTTAATCTCGATGATAGACAACCAATATCCCATTTTTCATCCTATCACTGCCTAGAAGTACTAGGAACCCATTTTTCACTTCTAAGATTTATTTAGCAATTAACTCCCACTAAAAACTAGTTTTCAAACATTAATTGGCCAATAATGCCTAAGGGTTTTCATTGTTGGATCTTTTATTGCTTTTTTTTAACCTTTTGAAAAGAACCTAAAAGGTATTGGGAGAGGCCACAAAAACCCTTTCAAGAAAATGGAGTTCCTTAGGTAGATTCAAGATAAACTCTTCCTTGGAGAGAGGCCTCTTGTACAACTTCAACTAGTGGTCGTTGACAACTAAACCCATGCAATCAAAGTCCACCATGCAGATCTTGACAACCCTATTATCATAGACCATCTTAATTTCATAGGGCTCAAGCCACTGGCTATGGAACTTTCCCTTTAAATCCTAAAAATGAAAGTCATACAATAGTGCCCAATCACCTGATTGAAATGACCATTGTCAAATGAAATGATCATGCCAGAGAGCACGCTATTTCTAAACAATCTCTACATGGAAGAGAGCTTATTAGTGAAGTTCATCTAATGAGTGGAGCTATACAATTTGTTCTTTCTATGCATCAGAAAAGTTCATACCCAGCTGGAGTGTAGTGAGAAGAGTTTTTACCTTAAACTCAATAGGGAGAACAACCCTTTTACCATAGAAAAGCTCGTAAGGTGTCAAACCAGTGGAGGTTTTCCATGTAGTGTGATAGGCCCACACACAACTTCAGGAAGTCATGGATCCCAGTCTTTCTTATGCAAGGCAAATGTCTTGGTAAGAATTTTCTCAAGTTCTCAGTTGGTGACTTCGACTTGACCATTAGCCTAGGGATGATAAGGTGAAGACTTGTGATGTTGAATCTCATATTTATGAACCAAAGAAAAAATGAGGTCAAATGTGATTTGTGGACCTTGATCTATAACTATCTCACGCAAAACACCAAATTAGCTAAAAATATTGAAATAGAGGAATTCATCCACGTTGGTGTCCTTGGCATGCTTCAAGCAACAACTTCAACCATTTTTGTTACATAATCTATACACACAGGGATATATTCCTTGTTTTGAGATGGTGGGTTGATGGGTTCAAAAAATTCAAGTCCCCATTTTTCAAAAGGCTTAATGGACAAATGAGGGTGAAAAGGCATTTCATCTGAGCACGTGGGGTAGCCCATACACTGACATTTTTCACAATGTTGAACATAGCATTTACAATCCTTATGGAGTGTGGGTTAATAGTAACCTATAGTCAAGATCTTTTGAGTAGTACCCTAAGTAGAAAAATGTCCTCGACAATGTTTTATGTGGCATGTGTGAAGTATGTCAATGAAATCATCCTCGGGTACACATCGGCACATGATATTATCAAGGCCATGACAAAAGAGAAATCCATTGATCCACATATAATCACCACTGAGTTTGACCAACTTTTAGCATTCCCTAGGAGAGAAATCAAGTGGGAACTTGCAAGTGACCAAGTAGTTTTCCATGTGAGTGTACCATAAAATCTTTGTTGATATGGAAAAAAGATGTTCATCTGGAAAGGCGTCGTCAACTAGAATTATTTTATCATCTTGCTATTGTAACCTGGACAAAATGTCTACAATCACATTCTCACGACTAGGCTTATCAAGTATAGTAATGTCAAATTATTGAAGCAACATTATTATCTAATAAATCTACCAATTACAATAGGTTTATTCATTAGAAATTGAATTGCAGAATGATCAATATGAAAAAACACTTTATATTCGGTAATATAATGATGAAACTTATTAATTGCATAAACAACACCTAAGAACTCCTTTTTAGTTATTGTATAATTTACCTTGGCCCCAATGAAATTCTTACTGGTGTAGTAAATGGAGTAGAAGAGATTATCTTCTTTCTACCCAAGGACGACCCCCATGGAACAATATGAGGCATTAGCGTGGATGTGAAAAGGTACCTCCTAGTTCGAACCTCTAAGTACTAGTGTGGTGATAGGCTTATTCTTGATGGTTTCAAAAGACTCTAGACATTCTGGTGTCCAAGAGAAAATGACATCTTTTTTAAGAAAAGCAAACAAGGGCAAGGAAATCTTACTAAAATTTTGGATAAACCTCCTATAGCACCCTGTATGGCCTAGAAACTACACACATCCTTTTGGCTAGTGGGTGTAGGAAATTCTTGAATAATTTCTATCTTATTGGGATCGACTTGAATACCCTTAGCATAAATATAATGACCAAGTATTATCCCTCTATCATAAGCATATGGCACTTTTCATGACTTAATGATAAATTAGTGTCTATACAACACCTAATTACCTTTTCTAAATTTTTTTTACCCTCTTCATAAGTATTACAATGGATAGTTAAATCATCCATATACACCTCAACACAATCATTTACAAGATCCACAAAAATGCTCAAAACTTCCCTTTGAAAAGTGGCAAGGGCATTACATAAACCAAACGGAAAAATTCTATAGGAAAAGTTCCCCAAGGACAAGTGAAAGTGATCCTTTTTAGTAGCTTTATTTAGTGCTCTATATTAAACACAAATTCTCCACTTACCATTTTTCTTGAGAACCACAGCTAGAGGAGAGACCCATTGACTATCTGAAATAGGATATATAAACCCAACATTTAATAGTTTTTGTAACTCCTCTTTAACTGTTTCATGGAAGACAAGATTGAGCCATTTTTTTGGTTGCCTAATTGGATGACTACATTCCTCGATGTAAATATGGTGGGTACAGGTGTCAAGATGAGTTCCATGCATTTCTTGGTATTCCCAAGAAAATGCATCTTTATTTTTTCTAAGCATGGTAATAAGGTCTTGGATTTGTTTAGTGGTTAGTTGTGGATTAATATTCAGTGTATGATTGGGAAAAATTTGCATAGCTTTTGATTGTGTAGGTGAGTTAATGGCTAGTACTTGGGAGGTGGATGCCATATCACTATAATTTCAAGAAGATAAAAATGAACTATACAAAAAATTATGAGGTAGCAACTCAGGAAATGTGACAAAATGTTGAACAAATCATGAGCTACCTACCAATGGAAATTTTCCAAAAGGACATTAAGTATTTATACTTGAATGGAGAAGCATGCTTTCAAAAATTTCATTAAATTTATACCTATTCTAAACAAAATTAACAAGAATATGGATATGTATAGGATCATGATGGGCCAAAAAGTGGCGATATGATGGGTATTTGTAGGGTATGTGAATGACGACTTTTTTTACCCAAAATTGATGAAATAAAAAGGGTTTTTAAAGGATATTCTCATCTTTCCACCAATATAAATTATGCTTTACTTTGAATTTAATAAATAATTATTATTCATTTTCTATTTGAATTACGACAAAATTCCTGATTGATAGGCTGATTGAAAAACACCTATAGCTTTCAAACAGTATCACATTTTTTGAATCCAAAACATGCATCACATTATATGCTTCACATACTATAGGATTAAAAAAATAAAAAATTGGATTTCATGAAGTTTTGACCAAGTTAAGGTGGTCATACATACGAGTTTTTATATTTTTTAAAATTTGTAATAAAAAAATCATAATTAATCATTTACTTGGAAAAAAATTACAAAAAAATATGCATCACATCCGGACATGAGTCATCTACTCATGTCTAAAATCTTATAAAAAAATATTATCATTTTATTGTGGTTAGGGTGGTTAGACAGACACCTACTTCTTATTTTTTCCCTAAAATTTAAGTACTACTATATAATGCATAAAATGGTCATGTCTATAATCCCCGGGCAATTAATTAAATATTTATTATTTAATTATTTCTTCTAAGGTCCTCTACATATGATTAAATTTAATTAATTTAATTATATTGTTCATTCATCTTATTCTTCTTTGTAATTAAATAAATTTACTTTATTTAATTATTTTCATATCCACTTAATTAATTAAATAAATACATTCTATTTATTTAAATTAATTATCATTGTTTAAATTTAAATTAAATCTTTGATTTTAATTAAATTTAAATATTTCCCCTTTCTTCTATTTTAATTCTTCTTCTAATTAATTAAATGTTTCATTTAATTAATTTCATAAAAGTGATTTAATTAAATAAATCTTATTTAATTAAAAATATCTTATGCTTTCTTTCCAATTCAAAATTAGGTATTTTAACCTAATTGTGCAATCTTCTCATATCATAATTAAATATTTTATTTAATTATGAGATATTCTCGCTTTTTTCAATAAAATCCTGACAAGCTTTATTCTTATCACAAGCTTTTCTGCTTTTAAAAGCTTAATTAAATATTTTATTTAATTAAGAAAAGTTGAATGTCCTCCACAAATAAATAATTGAATTTTTTAATTCATTTATTTATCAGCTTTTAATCTTTCTTTTATTCTTATCTTCCATTCTTTTTCCTCTTTCATAATAAAATAGAAAAAATCTGTTTTTAGGTTTCTTCTATTTTCTCTTCAATTTCATCTTTCTTCAACCGTTCGATCTGTCATGAATTATCACAGCATTGATCATATCAGCCAATCAGAATTTTTTTTGAAAATTCTATAAATACAACCTCTCACAATTCATTTAGGAGGTTGATTCTTAGGTATCCTCACTCTGTCAAAATCATTCTGGAATCTTCCATCTTTCATCCACCATTCTCCTTCAAACCTTTATCACATTGTTATGCTGCAGAATTTGAGCAACCAACATTCCTCCATTATCAACCTTCAAAATCTTGCATTCTTAGTATAGTATGCATTTCATTTATATCTCATTCTTCAGTAGCCTACTTCGTTGAGCTTGGCATTCCAGATTTGAGAGCAACTTGAGCAAAGACGAAACGCTGGAGATAGAGGACAATAAGACGACTTCGAAGAAACTGCCATTAACAGTTTGCTTATTTCTGTTTTTCTTTTGGTTTCTTTGATTTAATGTTTTATTGATTGTGTTGTTATTGATTTAAATTGATCATATTTTCATACACACATTAAATGGCGCCCACCATGGGGCCTTGCCCCATTTTTAACATTTATCTGCAGGTTTTTTGACAGGATTTTGCATTCTAGAATTCAACTTTCTGACGAAAATTCTAGTTTTAGAGAATCCAAGGGTTTTCTGTAGAGCAAACAAGGGTTTATGTAGTGCATACAAGGCTTTTAATGGTGTTTTTTGCAGGTTTTTACTAACTTTGTTTTGCAGATCTGACAATTTTTGGACCAAACCGCAGGTTTTACAAAGTTCTTCATATCTTCTACACAGCTATGAATTTTTTTACAAGATTTTTATAGAACTTTGTACATCATCTCAAGAGACTACAATAAAAAAATTGAGGGTTTATCATTATTTTGTGGAAGTTATTGCGATTTTAAGTATTTTCATAAAATTGACTTTTTGGACGTAAATCAACGAATTTTTCAGAACTTTTTACCTTTTTGGAAAGCTCATAAAATTCTAATGGGTGTCTATGTTTTACAGATTTAGTTTGGAGGTCAAATACAATGCAAAAAAGTTCAATCTTCATTTTCTGTATGGTTTTCATAAATCCGCAATTCTGAGAGCAAAACAGGGAATTTTTCTTACTTCTTTACATTTCTGGAAAGCTCTCAGAAAATTAGCAGGGATCTCTTTTTTTATTTTTCATTTTTCAGATCAAAAAAATCATCAAAATACTAAAATATAATTCGGCTCTGTCAAAAGTATCTGAAATTGAAATTTTCTGATGAACTTGTCTTTTTCTTTTCTTTTTCTTTTCTTTGGCTGCATTATAATATTATTTTTTTATCTTGTAGGTGATCATAAGGAGCTCTAGTAGCAGCAATATCATTCACATCAAAAATTTGGAAAGCGAAAATAACCAGGTGCACTTGTTTCATCATTCATCTCTTAATCTTGTTTGTCACATCTTTCAATTTGGGACATAAAATAAAATCTTGTTTGATCACATCATTGCAATTGGTTAAAAAAAAAAAATCTTGTCTTCAATCACATTTCAAAAATTGGGTCTAAAATTAATCATTGTCTTCCATCACATCTTGATTTGGGATCTAAAAAGAACGAGTGCTTCATTGTTTTCTTCTAAACATTTCAATTTCTAAAGGGAAATTAATCACTGTGAGCGTGAATCAAGTGGGTGTCTTCCAAAACACTTCACTTGGTTCGCTTTTGTCAAAACCCTTTTTAGGAGGCCTGCTTGGAGCACACACCCCTCCAAGGGACGACCTCAATTAAAGTGTGAATCGAAAGACACGCTTGTTTGGAAGTTGAAATCTTGTCACTCTGAGCTAAGCCCCAAAGAACTTTATACCTTTGGGAAGTGAAGGTGAAGGGTGGGTTACCCCTTTCTCCCGGCTTATTGGCAGAATTTTTCTTTCAAGATCATCCCTAGTCAACCTTGTGAAAACTCACTTGAGACCTAATTGGCCATACCCCACTTGACTAGTCATCAGGCTTGTTGTTGTGTATTCAAGTGTTTGCTTAATCATAACATCTAATCTTGGAAGACAAACTTATCATTGTGCTTGGTGTGTGTGTTCATGCATTTACATGTGAAATATTGTGTTTGATAGTGCCCAAGTCAAATTTCCAATAAACTCTTGCCACATCATCCAAATCACCCAATCTTATCATTCCACATCATATCCTAAGCATTGTCATTTCTTTAATCCAATCAACATCATTTTACACCATGGAAACATGGGAAGACATGGCACAAGAGCTTGTCCACATGCTTCATGAGGCTAAAACAAGTCAAGCACTTTTATCCCAAAAATTCATTCAAAGCGCCCATAAAATTATCCAAAAACTTCAAGCAAACAATTCACCTCAAATCCAATACCTCGTAATTCAAGCCAAATACCTCATAGCCACATGTCAAATCCAACAACCACAACATCATCCCCTATCCATTCATTATCAACCAATTCCACCTCAACCTAATGTGTCATCCCTTTCCACCTCATACCAATCTAATCAATCCACTTCTTTGAATGACAATTCCACATCAACCTATCAATCCACATCACGAAAAACATCATCCAAATTCAATATTCTTGAATTTTTTGAGAAGCCCAAATCCAAGCCATCAAATAAAATTGACCAATCTAATCCATCTACTTCTTTGCATTTCAATGCCACATCAACACATCCATCAATATCACAACAAGAACATAGGAGCCCAAGTCCACCTTTGCAACAAAATCAAGAGCCTTTAAGTTCTCATGCAACCATTGACAAGGGGAACACTAATCTAGGTCATTCACCCTCTAAGTATATCATACCACTATCCAATCAAAATCCTATCCATAAGCCACCACAACCGAGTCCTGATTCATTGGCCTCTTTACTTTCTAAATCAAGTCACACCCCTGAATATAGATATATAAAAAATAAATTGATGGGATTACCTAAATCCACCCCTACGCCTCCAAAGGATGTGACCCAAGGGCTACAAGCAAGGAATCAATTGTCACCATGTCCTCCAACACATATACTTGAACAAACAAAAGAGTCCTCAAATGTCATGCCAAGTCCTTCAAGTCAATCATGTCATCCACAACCCCTTGAGTCAATTCAAGAGTCTCATGTCATAAGTTCAAGTCACCCTCTTTCATGCTCCTATGTTGTTGACCATCAAGAACATGCCAAGTCTCTCCATGAGAAATCCCCTTCCACTTCCATTCAAGCAACCCAAGAGGTTATGTCAAGAGTCTACTCCCAAGCATGTGGAAACATCAAGCCCTAGTCCTAATCAAGATCAAATCATTTTCATCCAACCTATCCATAATCTATATCATTTTTATGATCAAGATGATATCCATAATGATGAAGAGCCTATCCATGAGCAACTTGATCCTATACACATCCATGAGAAAGATATTCCAAATTCACCTCCACCTAGTCTTATCCATGATCTATCAACATCCACTTCCCTTGATGAGACATATGCCTCCCAAGCCAACATAGAAGATCAAACAAACACCTTGGATCTAAGTGAACACAATTCTAATCAAGATCCTAATGATCCTCCACCACCCACAATTGACCCCATTGAAAGTCCTCCATCCTCTCCTATTGGTCTTTCCACTCTCATTCATGAATGTTCCTCCTTAGAACAACAACAACCATTATCTTCCCTTGCTTCATCTTCTCCATCCAATAAGGAACTCATGTCTAGTGTTCCACCTACACCTAGTCTCATTGTCCATTGCACACTCCAAAACATGAACCACCAAGGTAAAATTCTAGACCTTCATGAACAAGATGTTTTGGAGCCCATCCATGTCAAAGTCCCTCCACGCTCTTATGACCTTGGACCTACACCCCAAGGACAACAACCTAAAGATGTTGGTACTTCTTCCATGCATCCTAAGTCCACTTTCCATCATAAAGCCTATCGTATCCCTAAAACATATGTGGCCATTCCCCCTCCATCATCCTACAAATGTCAAAAGCATGTGACCATACACCTTCCACCATCAAATCTGCCACCATTGCTTCCAACTCCTAATATCCCTCCATCAAATCGGCCACCATTGCTTCCAACTCCTAATATACCTCCATCTAATCTACCTCCACTTCTCCCAACACCTAATATCCCCACCATTCAATCCTTTTATCCATTTCTCCATAAATACTCTAAACATCTTAATCATGACCAACAAAAGCACACATTGTATAAACATGAAGTTTCCACCCATTCCACCATATCCATTAGATTCAAAAGAAATAATTTCGATACCTCTACTTGTAAAGTCAAAAATCCTAAGGGTTCTCATGCCTTAGGACATCAATACAAAAATTCAAATCAAAATACATCCAAAAAGGTATATAAGCCCATACCTCCAAAAGTAAAGACCAAAACTAAAATGGTTTGGGTACCTAAGAAAAAAGAAATTAAGTTAAATGAGGCATCCACATCACAAAAATCCCAACCCTCCACTTCCATCCCACATTCTCATTCCATTCAAAAGTCTCAAATTCCTAAAACCCACAAGAAAAATAAAAATCATAAAAATACTAAGTCTATGTGGGTACCTAAATCACTTCACCCTCCACCTCTTAAGCAAACATCTTCATTGCTTCCTACACCCCATCCACATCAAAAGCTTCAACGTTTATCACAGTGTGTGCAACCATTGGTCATGGTTCCCTTCCATTTCACAACAATCCCACATACCTCCATCCCCCCATCCTTCAACTACTATCCTACATATCTTCCCAACCACCTTCCTATGGTCCATGCTTTTGCATAAACCTTGCATCCATCCTTTTGCACAAGTCCTCTTCAATCCACATCATCATCCACTATTCCCCATCCATTCTTGCATAAGCCTTTCATAATCCGCCATCTACCTAATCCATCCCTTACCAACATCTATGAGCACTTGACATGGTCCATGCAATGACATCCATATCTAGTGGGACTGTCACCTTTCACAGAACTAGACACTTGATTCCCTCCTATCCATATTCACCTTCTCCTATCCAAAAATTAAAAAAGAAAGAATAAAAAAAAAAAAAGAGTAAAGAGAAATCCCTTCGTCCTAATGGTGAAAACCTGGTAAACAGGCGCCCTGGATAAGTACCATGATGAAAACCTAGCAAATAGGCATTATGTGTAGGTTGATCTTCTATGCCACTTACACTTGGGGGCACAATGTCTTATCTATCCAACCTATCATTTTCATGTCTTGTCATTTCCATCCTACCTACCATCTTTAGCCATCATACATACCTCTCATATTGAGTCCATTCATCCACCCTTCTCCTTTTGATCTTGATGAAGATATAGGGGCAAAATGTTGAAACATGCTTTGGATATCTTTTGATATACCTCATCCTTCCAAACAAGCCTATTCATTATCCTATTGTCATAAGCTTTGTCATGAAAAATCCTAAGTCTTGTACCTAGAATGGGGCATGTTATTCCTATGCAACATAGTCTTTGGAAATCACATCCTTTCTCTCTTATGATGCATACATCCATTTCATTCACTATGACTTATCCTTTCCATCCATCCATATATCATGAGCCTTTTATCCCTTATCCCATCACCCACCCTTTCATCCATCAATCCCATCATCTCCTTGCACCTAGACTTGGTTTTCCCCTTGTCATTGGTATCTAGCACAAAGGCTACTCAAATTTTCATCCTTTGACACCTCCAAATATTCTCAAAAATCCAAAAAATCAAAACATCTCAAAACTCCAAAAAAATAAAACATTTCAAAAATACAAAAAAAATCAGAAAAAGTCCTGAAGAAATACAAAAAAATCAGAAAAAGTCCAAGAAATACAAAAAAATCAGAAAAAGTCTGAAGAAATACAAAAAAATCAGAAAAAGTCTTAAGAAAATACAAAAAAAATCAAATATCCAACAAAAATCCAAGCAATAAAATCATTTCAATCACATCAATTCTTCTATCCAATCATTCAACCATTCCACCAAATCAATCATCTTCATCAAAACCATTGCAACCAATCCACTCAATCACAATCATTCCAATCAAATCAATTCTTCAATTCAATCAATCGATTATCTAATCAAATCACTTCAACCTAAATCATTCCAATCACATCAATTCTTCTATTCAATTCATCACATCCTATCATCCAATCAATCATCATCTCCTTACAAATAGTTTCTTCAAATCAATCAAATCATCTTCAAACATTCCAAGCAAATATCCAAATGCAAGTCAATCCTTAATCCATACCAATCAAGTCGATCAATCTTGTCAAATTATCCAATCACATCCTTTGGTCTTGATCCTAATCTTGTCGTAAACCAAATCAACCAATCAACCAATCAATTATCATCATCCTTGTGTTGCTCTAGGGATATATCGCTTCCCAACAATGACAACACTATCCACATCTACTCTTTGTTTTTCAATCGCGAGAAGCAAAGTTATCCAATTCAACATCAATCAATCAATCAACGGTTTACAGCTTGATAGGGGCAATTCCTTGTTTGTTTTTGTATCATTTGTGCATGCTTGCTTGCTTTCTTGTGTGTGTTATCATTTTATCTTGCATTTGTATCCAATCCATATCATTCCAGCTAATATTCATATCTTGTGTGTGTTGGAATATCTTTTTGCATTATCCTTTGCATCTAAGGTCCCATAATACCTTTTGTGCATTAGGACTTTAATGCTCTAAGCCTCTTTCCTCATACGTCTAGACAAGGTTGTATTACGCTGGGGCACAAGACACATCGTCACCTTGGTCCTTATACCTTGGTGCATAATGTCTAGTGCTATATCAAACATCATGGTTGCTCACTTTCATTGCAGCATAGCGTATCCTTTCATCTCCTTCATCCACATTCTCTCTTGCATCATTCAACTTATCCCTCCTTTATCATTTCATTTCATTTCGAGAGAATACCTGTGTTTGTCCAACCCACCTATCCTCTCGAGGGGGCATCATCGACATCAAAAAAAAAAATCAGAAACATATCAGGGGCAAATTTTTTTTATTTTCTTTGAAGCAATGCGTTTCACACATCACTTCAAAGAGGGGCAAAATGTATACGCATAAAAATGGTCATGTCTATAATCTTGGCAATTAATTAAATATTTATTATTTAATTATTTCTTCTAAGGTCCTCTACATATGATTAAATTTAATTAATTTAATTATATTGTTCATTCATCTTATTCTTCTTTTGTAATTAAATAAATTTACTTTATTTAATTATTTTCATATGAACACTTAATTAATTAAATAAATATCTATTTATTTAAATTAATTCATTGTTTAAATTGAAATTAAATCTTTTGATTTAATTAAATTTAAATATTTCCCCTTTCTTCTATTTTTAATTCTTCTTCTAATTAATTAAATGTTTCATTTAATTAATTTCATAAAAGTGATTTAATTAAATAAATCTTATTTAATTAAAAATATCTTTATGCTTTCTTTCACCAAAATTAGGTATTTTAACCTAATTGTGCAATCTTTCATATCATAATTAAATATTTTATTTAATTATGAGATATTCTACTTTTTCAATAAAATCTCGATTAAAAGCTTTTATTCTTATCACAAGATTTCTTTACGCTTTTAAAAGCTTAATTAAATATTTTATTTATATAAGAAAATTTGAATGTCCTCCACAAATAAATAATTGAATTTTTAATTCATTTATTTATCACTTTAATCTTTCTTTTATTCTTATCTTCTCTTCTTTTTCCTCTTTCATAATAAAATAGAAAAATCTGGTTTTAGGTTTCTTCTATTTTCTCCTTCAATTTCATCTTTCTTCAACCGTTCGATCTGTCATGAATTATCACAACCATTGATCATATCAACCAATCAGAAGTTTTTGAAAATTCTATAAATACAACCTCTCACAATTCATTTAGGAGGTTGATTCTTAGGTATCCTCACTCTGTCAAAATCATTCTGGAATCTTCCATCTTTCATCCACCATTCTCCTTCAAACCTTTATCACATTGTTATGCTGCAGAATTTGAGCAACCAACATTCCTCCATTATCAACCTTCAAAATCTTGCATTCTTAGTATAGTATGCATTTATTTTTAAATCTCGTTCTTCAGTAGCCTACTTCGTTGAGCTTGGCATTCTAGATTTGAGAGCAACTTGAGCAAAGACGAAACGCTGGAGATAGAGGACAATAAGACGACTTCGAAGAAACTGCCATTAACAGTTTGCTTATTTCTATTTTTCTTTTGGTTTCTTTGATTTAATGTTTTATTGATTGTGTTGTTATTGATTTAAATTGATCATATTTTCATACACACAACTACTACATTGAAATTTCAAAAATTTCACCAAATAGATTTAAAAAATAAAATAAAATAGTAGTTTAGAAACTTCATTCAATTTGCTACAGATTCTGTTCTTACATATTTTTGAAATAATATAGATAGCTTATTCTAATTTTTATGTCAAGTTGCCTAACTCTAATTTTTCTAAATTTTTTGCCACTTAAGGGCTTGTTATTTCCATGATGATCCTGCACATACCCATATTATCTTAAGTTGGTTATTCAATATCTAATGCTTGATCAATTGTCAAGATTGTCAATGACTCATCCAAGTCACTATCAACCCATACTGGATCCTCTATCTATAACAAGGGTTGTGTTCATGGATATAAAGTCAATTATTTCTTGTGCTCACCATTGGAAATGACCATGTTTCCTAACCGAAAATTGATGAATGCATCTTCAGCTGCTAACCAAGGTCATCCCAAAATCAAGGGGTATCCCCCCAACTTAATTTTCAGTTGCAAAATCACAAAGTTGGGTATTCCCACGAGTCAATAGAAAGGATTACATCTTCAATCATACCCTCTAGTTTGACCAAAGATCGGTCTACCATTTTAAGAACTGTGAGAGTAGGTCTAAGTCCCTCTAGTGAAAATATTTTTTTTGTTTAATTTGTCATAACATTAATTGCAACACACAAATCAAAAAGGGTATTGGGAATACTTACTTTACTAATAGATACCTTAATGACTGGACTCCTTGTATCCAAGTACTTCAGAATGGTTATGTTCTTGAGCATAAGATCTACCAATTTTCTAATAACTTGGATGGTCTTTGGGTCTTGCTTCTTCTTTTGCTTCCAAGTACATAGGTCTTGAACTATTTTTGTATAGACGAGAATGTTCTTCATATCCTACAGCAAAGGAATCTTAATGTTAGCATTGCGTGACTCATTAAAAAAATAAAATTTAGGTTAAGAGACTTCCCTTTGTATTGGTTCAAACTAAAATAATTTAGGAAAGGGAGGTTATTTGTCTAGCTTTGCTTCAGATACTTCATTGATCTCCATGATGGTGGGCCCCTAAAGAGCCTTTCCCAATCTTAATTGAACTCCATCTAATTCTACTATGTTTATAGGATAAGTGGAGTAACCTATTGCCTCACTATTATATATAGGTTGTGTTTCCTTCTTGTTGGGATTTGGGTTCAGTTGGGTTGGCATTAGTGTAGACTTCGGTGGTTGTGTTGGATTGGCCATTTGAGAAGATGATGATGGTATAGCCAGAAGGAATTCTTGTGAATTTTGGTATGGGTTGATCATGGGAGGAGGTTGAAATTGTTCTTGTGATGGATATGATTTTTGGTATGGTGAAGGTTGTGGATATTGTGGGAGCCATGCTTGTTTCCATGGTTGTGAAGCATACTGATATTGTGGCATCCATTGAGGGTATGGCAAGGATTGTTTCCAACCCCCATACTATCTGGGTTGATTAGAAAAAGAATTGGGTTGGTTAGGTCCCGAAGCAAGTTAATCATTCATCATGCTAGGGTTCATTACTTGAGATGGAAAAGGTCTCCTAGGGGCCATGTAGTAGACAGGTTCCTCAGAATATTCTATATCAAGCACACCTATAGGAAGAGGTCTTAAGGTATAACTTCTACTGACTTCTTCTAAGGATAAAATGTTTGTCCTATTGTATGGGAAATCCTCACTACCATGTTTCTTGTGACAAGTCAGAAAAAGCATAGCCAAGGGCTTTTCATTTCCTCTTGCTTCCTATGGGTATAAAGAGTGTCTATCTATTTACCCATATGATTTAATAAATTTGTTTTAAGATCCTCAAGTAAATTGCCTATTTCACATTTCGTTATACCTGTTGCATTACTTGGAGCATACGGCTTACTCAGATAGTTCCTTCCCAAATGTTGATACCTTGAAAAATTCCTACAAATATCATAAATATCATCAGAGTTCATTTTAGAAATGTTCCCTTTAGGGTATGTGCAGGATTATGATGGGCCAAAAAGTGGCAATATGATGGGTATGTGTAGGGTATGTGGCTGACGACTTTTTTTTAACCCAAAATTGATGAAACGAAAAGGGTTTTTAAACGAGATGCTTAGATTTCCACCAATATAAATTAGGCTTTACTTTAAATTTAATAAATTATTATTATTCATTTTCTATTTGAATTATGACTAAAATCTTGATTGATAGGCTGATTGAAAAACATCTATAATTTTCAAACGATATCACATTTTTTGAATCCAAAATATGTGTCACATTCTATGCTTCATATACAATAGGATTAAATAAAATAAAATTTAATTTCATGAATTTTTGACCAAGTTCAGGTGGTTAGACATACGAGTTTTTTATATTTTTTAAAAGTTGCAATAAGAAAATCATAATTAATTATTTACCTAGAAAAAAATTACAAAAAAATATGCATCACATCGGGACATGATTCCTCTACTTATATCTAAATTATTATAAAAAAATATTTTTATTTTATTGTGGTTAGGGTGGTTAGACAGACCCCTACTTATTTTTTCCCTGAAATTTAAGTACTACTGTATTGAAATTTCAAATTTTCACCAAATAGATTTTTTTATAAAATAAACCTAGTTGTTTAGAAACTACATTCAATTTGCTACAAATTCTATTCTTACATATTTTTGAAATAATATAGATAAATTATTCATTTTTTTATGTCAAGCTTCCTATATTTTTTCTGAATTTTTTGCCACTTAAGGGCCTATTTTTTCCATGATGATCCTGCATATATTCTTTACCTATTAAATTTAATGCTTCCATAGTATCATCTCTTATGCCTCTAAGAAACAACATTTTAACAACATCAAGAGTTAGCCCTTGTTGTCATGATCATTGGAAACTAAACATGAAGTGTTCGAGGTAATCTTCCATAGACTCATCCTCTTTTTGTGTCATATGGAAGATTTCATCCCACACCTCTTTTATTTTATAGTACTCCTAGTACTTGGTCAAAAATAATTCTTTCATGACTTCCCATGTTCTAATATTCCTGAGGTTGATGAACCAACATAGGGATGCATTCTTTAATGTGGTTAGGGATAATTTGAGCTTCATTGTGTCACTCTGATAATTGTAGTTGTGGCACAACACATCAAACTCAAATAAAAAAAATGTTAGGATCCTCAATAGAAAGACCACAAAAAACTAGTAAAGCAAAGTGATGATATTTTTTAGTGGAGCATCTTGTTCAAGGTGTGTAATAGGGAACTCGAAGGTGACTGCGTTGTTGTGGGCTAATGCTTGTGCATCATTGTTGTTGTTATTGTTGATGATGTTGTTGTTGTTGTTGTTGTTGTTGTTTTTGTTGTTGTTGTTGGGATACATGATGTCTAGTGCCCAAGGGTTAAAGTAGGTTTTAAATGGCTCTTGGGTTTCTGAGAATGGACCAACTTTTGACTCATAAAATTCCTGAAAAAAAATTCAACCTTTCTTCATAATATCTTGGAAGAACTTGGAAGGGTACCTGCAAGTGTCTCAAGAATAGTAGACTCTATAACACACTTCTCAATATCAGGTTCAGGTACCTCTAATGATTGAAATCTAGTTTTCAATTCCTCTTGATTTGAACTTCTTCCTTCAATGGATGGCTTTGACCTATTTTGTACTTCTTCGGGTTGTGTTCCCTCAATCGATGTTTTTGATTTAAGTTTCTTGGGTTGTGAACTACTTCCCTTTTCTTTTCTAATGAATCTTCCTCTTTTATCCCTACTATGATTCATGCACCTAAATGACTTATAGCAGCACAAATTAGGAGTATTAACCTTAACAAGGTCAACAATTGTATAGGCTTTCCTCTTGATGTACTTGTATATAAGAATGAATTTGCACCCCCTATGAAAAATCCATTTTTTCCCTTATCCACTTGAGAAAACCAAGTTCGGAGGCTTAATTCCACTTAAGCCTACTATTGGTGGTCCACTTGGCACCTATTTTGAGTGTCAGTGGGGGAATTTCTATTAGGGATGCCCATGTGGAGTGCAAACATCTGCGCAATGTCCTTACATCCCTAGTAGATTCCTATAGTTGAACCTACAAAGGCATTACACTTCTCATTGGTTGCGAAGTTGTAATGCACCCTTCGGCCAATCAACCCAAATATGGTGCTTTTCTTCCTTCTTCATATTCAGTCCTTCAACGAGCATTTCAACTCTTCAAAATTCTTCACAACTCTTCAATAGATCAATTCTTCACTCTTGCACACTTCAAGCTTCCATACTCACAACCTTGCATCCACTCTCACTCACTTCAAGCACTCAAGCATTCCATTGCAGCAAAAGCTTCACTCTGTCACTTCAATAGAGCACATTTGGGACCACACCATTGCAGCAAAGGCTTGAGTTCCTCTCATTTCTCCCCCAAGCAATCTTGAGTGCTTTTGGTGGAGGTGGTAAGCTTCTCTCTCCTCTCCTCTATCACTTGGAGTAGCATAGTACTGCTTTGTTGTGTTTGTGTTTTCTTTACTACACTATTTCTTTATCTCGTTTCCTTGGTTGTTCATGGAAGTGGAAACACCTAAATGGGGGTCTAACTGAGGTAGGGCCCTATTCATCCACCCAACATTTTCACTCTTGTTGTGTTTAGGTGTGCATGTTGCAAGGAATATAAACTGGGAAAAAAATTCCTTGGTGAGATCCTTCTTACCCTTCTTACACTTACTTTTCTACTTTATAGCATTACAGAATACTTCGTTTATTTACTCGTTTCATTCTGGCCTTTTAGTTGAGTAGCTAGGTTGTTAGTCACTTTTGGTGAGTTCAACCTTGTCTTTGTTGTTTTCTAGTAATACGAACAACAACACACTTAAGAGACACCAGTGCACCACGCTATCATCTAGAGACTGCGCTGGTGTCCTCAAACAAAGAGCTCTCTAAGGCGAACCTAAAAACCAACTCACCTAGCCCCACCTTATAACTCAGGATTGTAGAGTGATTGTAGGACCTCATAATCCTCATCATTCTCATCCTCATACCCTGCACATTGTACTTAGCTGAGGTAAGTTAGGGCAGCCTCTCACATCTTGACCCTCCGTGACATAGGGTCTTGCACGCAATGGTCCCCCTCTCTTATATTTTTGGTGAACTTGACATGAACCATTTTCGTTCCATTCTTGTGATATTGATAGTCCCTTTCCTCATACTCTAGGAGTGTTGTAGGTGTGAGTGTTGTAAGGTTGTCACCTTGCAACCCAACCTGCGACCCCTAGTTGGTGTAGTCAGAAGGTTCCAAAGGTATTGCACGACAAAACCTTAATTGGGTCACCGTCTTATCCATTAACCTTTAGGGATTATGTGAAAGAATTGTCTAGTGTGCGTAATGGCCTCCTTTCTGCATCAACCCATCCCCTTTATGTAGCCTGTTAATAGTGGTACTGATATAACTTTCACTTCACAAGACATGCCGGTGGGTTTTAACAAGGAACCGTCTCCTCTTTACATGCCTGTGCGAATCAATGGAAACATCATAGTTGGTGTTCTCATTGACCCAACATCACAAGTGAACATAATAATAGAGGAGATTATGATAAAAAAAAAATTACATAAGGATGGATATGATGCTCGGGAATGTGCAAGATCATGATGGGCCAAAAAGTGGTGATATGTAAGCGATGTGATGGCCCATGTGGCTGACGACTTTTTTCTCACCTAAAATTGATGAAACAAAAAGGGTTTTTAAAGGAGATTCTCAGCTTTCCACCAATATAAATTATGCTTTACTTTGAATTTAATAAATAATTATTATTTATTTTCTATTTGAATTATGATTAAAGTCCTGATTGATAGGCTAATTGAAAAAATTAATATGTTTCAAAACGATATCACATTTTTTGAATCTAAAACATTTGTCACATTTTATGCTTTGCATACTATAAGATTAAAAAAATAAAATTGAATTTCATGAAGTTTTGACCAACTTAAGGTGGTCAAACATACAAGTTTTATATTTTTAAAATTTGTAATAAGAAATTCATAATTAATTATTTACTTAGAAAAAAATTACAAAAAATATGCATCACATTGGGACATGAGTCCCTCTACTTATATCTAAAATCTTATAAAAAAATAGTATCATTTTATTGTGGTTAGGTGGTTAGACAAACACCTACTTCTTATTTTTTCCTGAAATTTAAGTACTACTACATTGAAATTTCAAATTTTCACCAAATGATTTTTTTAAATAAACCTAGTTGTTTAGAAACTACATTCAATTTTCTACAAATTCTATTCTTACATATTTTTAAATAATATAGATAACTTATTCAAATTTTATGTCAAGTTCCCTAACTCTAATTTTTGTAAATTTTTTGCCACTAAAGGGCCTATTTTTTCCATGATGATCCTACACATACCCGCTCCTATGAATTTCATCTACACACATGATGGGATTTACGTACCCCCTTTGGGTAGTATTGTCCTATCAATCTTAGTTGGACCTAAGTCTATGAATCTCCTATTTTATATCATTCCTGGATCTAAACTCCTTAGAGTGAAACTAGGTATCCCTTGGTTGGTAGCGATGAACACGGTACCCTTCATTGTGCATAAATTTTTTAAATTTATCCATGGAGGTTTCGTGCATGTAATCCATGACATCGGTTATAGATCGTCAACTGCATGTGGTAGCTACTCCTTGGATCACCCATGGCCTGCGTCTGTGGGTCCTCTTCTGCCTAGGACATACCCTTTTCACAAGACATATCAGAACTACAAGAAAGGACATATGAGGCCGAAAGTAAGGTACCCTCCCTCACCTTACACTATCTCACATAGGGCTTGCTTGAAGGTTGACAGCGATGTCGCTAAGGCTCAAAAGAGGAAAGAAGAGAATCGGTCTTGTGATCCTCCTTCTTCCTCTTTCATTGCCCAATCTAACACTTCTTCTAACTCAGTTGTGGTACCATCATGATCTTCTCCTCATTTGCAGGAGAACCCTTCGATGCCCGCTTGGTGAAATCCTAAGTGTCCTGCATTCAAACTTCTTGTTCTGCCGACAAAGCATAGACCTATTTGGTATGATAGGAAGAATGTCTTCTGAGGAGAGTCCTCCTTGTCTCAACCTCCATGGCCTCCTATTGCTCCTACTTCTAAGGCAGTGAGTGGAAAGAGGCCCGCTACCAATGCTCTCGAGTTGACTCCTCCTGTCACTCCTTATCCTATTCCCCCTACTCACGTACAAGAACCTATTCCTACACCTGAAATGGCCATAGTGGACATTCCTATGGTTGAGCAGGAACCTTGTCCCTTCGTAAACTCTAGCCTCTAACTCCAAGAATCACAGAAACCACCCTACACATGAACGCAAGCACCGACAAAAATATCTCCCGGCTGAGCAGGCTACTTCGCAACAGAAGGAGGAAGAAATGACTGCTCCTTCTACAAGACCTCCTGCAGTTTCTTCTTCATCCCTTCTATTTCTTTCCAATCTGGTCTACTCTCAACTTCCGTTGCGAGCATGAATGCGCCTAACCCTAAACGGGTGCAGGTGTTCATCACTACTTCGGTAGAGCCCCCTTTGCTAATCTCTGTTCTAGATATTCAGCCCTTCCCAAAGCCCATGGACATGGTCAATACCTCATTCGTATCCACTACGGCTCTTTCTTCCTCTTCCTTTGCACCCCTAGCTTCATCTGTGGGGATTTTATCTCATCCAATGAAGAAAGAGGTGGAGGTTGGTCCTTCTAGTAACAAAGGGCATAAGAGGAGTCCACCTTCCTCACAAGGTGGTTATGTGCTAACTTCTTTTGTCCTTGTAATAGAAACAATCTTGGCTTCTCTTGAGTTCATCACCGCTCCTGAGTCATTTGGCAAGCTTAGTAGTGAATCTTAGGAACAACCCATCCCATCCATTGAAGTAAGACATGGCACTCCTATGGGTTGCATGTTTAACTCTATGGATGAGGTTTCATCCCTGTCAGCAATCTTCACGAAATCGTTGACTTTGACTCCATAGGAGCTCAGTGGAGAGGACCTTGATGGGCCCTCTTCCTTGTCCCTTGTTGTGGGGGGGTCGAATGCTCCTCCTCTTAACATCCCACCATTGTTGGATCATCCTCCTTCCCCTTATGAGGATTTAGATTTGGAAGCAAATGACCTCTTGGCCAATCAATGTTAGGAGGAGGCCCTTTCTTGATCTTGTGTGTGTGTGTTTTGTGATGCATTCCCCCCATGCTTGTGTTATGTGTTCCTGGATGACCCTCATCACCCCCATTGGTGTTTGGATATAGGCATGGTTTTTTTGTCATAAACCTTCTTCTATTTGTATCATCATTCTTCCATGTTTGTGCTTTATTTTTGATAAATTGGGGATGATGCAAAGCATTGGGGGCATTTAGGCTTCCCTTCCATGTTGACCCAATTTTTTATTTTTACTTTGTTTTCCGTGCATTCTTCCTGATCTGGTTGGGGGTTGATGATATTTTTCCTTCCATTTCAGTTACTTATTATTATATGAGCTCAAACAGATATCACCCTACTAAACTAGATCCCCCTGTGTCCTTTGTTTGTATCTTTTGTTTCTCTTTTTCTTTCTATTTATCTTTCTCTCTTATTTGCTTTAGTTGTCCCTTTTATGTGTAACAACGCCTCTTCTTCAACACTTCAATTTTCAAAAAACAAATTCGTTGCCAATGAATCTTTTTTTGAAAGTATTCACAAATTTTTCCTTAGAATCACATTCTCAACTTGGAATCCTAACAGAACGTGTTTCCTTCATCATAGGTTCGTAAAGAAAGGACTTGAGGACCTTCCTCAAAAGTGGGAATAGCTTTTATTTCCCCTCGTGTGGGGACATATCCTTCCTTTTGAATTCCTTGATGAATTAAACATCTTTCAAAAGGATTCCTTGATGACAAATCACTCCAAGATGGATGGCTATTTTCAATTGTGTGTCCCTTGAGTGGACCCCTCCTTCATCCTCACTGCGGGTGTAGACATGCAAAATTCACATCATGCATTCCTCATATTTAATTAAATCATATTTGTCTCTTTAATTAAATAAATTAATTTTATTTAATTAACCTCCTAAGGTTATCTCTTTAATTAAATAAATCATTTTATTTAAATATCTCCTAAAGTTTCTTCATTTAATTAAATCAAATGCATTTAATTAAATGGCTAATGTCCATTATTTCCTCCCATTTGATTTAAAATCTAAATCAAATGTCATGTCAACTAATCTCTATCTAAAGTTAATTAAGTCATGATTAAATTCTAACAATAATCCTCTTTTCTCTATATTTTGCCACTTGCACATGAAAATACATTTAATTGATTTACTAAATACCTATTTTCTCTCAACATGGCATAAAAGGGGAATATTCTTCTAAATTTGAAAATCCCTCCAAATGGGATTTGTCCTTCCAACATGGCATTAACTCCTCTTACATTGTCTCTTACATGTCTCCCACTTGGCACTTAAGACTCTTTCTTCTCCCTCCAACAAGCCATCTTTTGAATTTCAAATATCCCCCTCTTTGGCACATTGATCAAAATTTTCTCAACCTTCATCTTCTCACATCTTGACAAGTGGAAACTTGTCATTGGCTCATGTTTTGTCCTGCATCCTCCATGTTCTTCAATCCTACATCATACTTTCTTATAAATAGAGGCCTCCTATATTTTATTAAGCCTCCACAATATTCTCCATAATCACAGTCATTTGAATCCACATCCATCATCCAGGAGCTTATCAAGGATTGGGAAAGGGATTATTTCCACATCAAGGAAAATATTAGCATTTAGTCAATTTAAACAAGGAAAATATAATGCTCCCTATGAAATTCATTCAATCACAAGAATAATGGAAACAAAGCAAAAGCAAGCAAACACAATGAAACACTTATTATAATGATCAAACTAGCATCCCATAGGGGGATTGGTGCTTCTTTGATGTGCAAAGAAGCCCTTTCCCAATCCCTCAATAAGCTCTTGATGATAGATGTGGATTCAAATGACTGAGATTATGAATAAGATTGTGGAGGCTTAGTACAATAGAGGAGGCCTCTATTTATAAGAAAGTATGATGCAGGATTGAAGAAAATAGAGGATGTGGGAAAAAACATGAGCCAATGAAAAGATGCCACTTGTCAAGATGTGAGAGCATGAAGGTTGAGCATATTTTGATCAATGTGCCAAAGAGGGGGAGATTTGAAATTCAAAAGATGGCTTGTTGGAGGGAGAAGAAAGAGTCTTAAATGCCAAGTGGCAGACATGTAAGAGACAATGTAAGAGGAGTTAATGCCATGTTGGAAGGAAAAATCCCATTTGGAGGGATTTTCAAATTTGGAAGAATATTCCCCTTTTATGCCATGTTGAGAGAAAATAGGGATTTAGTAAATCAATTAAATGTATTTTCATGTGCAAGTGGCAAAATCTAGAGAAAATAGGATTAGTGTTAGAAGTTAATCATGACTTAATTAACTTTAGATAGAGGTTAGTTGACATGACATTTGATTTAGATTTTAAATCAAATGGAAGGAAATAATGGACATTAGCCATTTAATTAAATATATTTGATTTAACTAAATGAAGAAACTTTAGGAGATAATTAAATAAAATGATTTATTTAATTAAAGAGATAACCTTAGGAGGTTAATTGAATAAACTTGATCTATTTAATTAAAGAGATGAATACGATTTAATTAATAATGAGGAATGCATGATGTCAATTTTGCATGACTACATTTTTCCCCTCTTTGAAGAAATGTACTTGTTGTGTTGGTTCAAAGAATAAACTTGCCACGGTCAAAATTCAAAAAATTTCTAATTTTTTCAGATGCCCCAACGGAAAGAAGTATATTGGTATCGCCCCCATGAGAGATCGAGCGAAAAGATTTGATTTGAGGGTTGATCTCAAGAGAAATAGGTTCAAGATGGACGTACAGATTGCTATGATGATAATGCAGATTAGATGGTTTCAAGATGCTTAGAATAACCAATCTATATTATCCTAAACAACTAAAAATGATGATGCAATGTATGTGAGATGGATGAGATGAATGATCCCTATATGGTTATGCAATGGATGTTTTATGCAAATGCATGGTTTATGAGATGCTTAGACTAACAGATGTATATTATGATGATGAAAATGCATGTGAGATGATCAGTGTTTCTTATATTGATGTGATATGATGTGCAGTATGTTGATGGTTTTAAGATGCAGAATGGATGCATTAGCAATGATGATTAACCATTAGTGTGGAGAGAAGAAATAAGAAATGAGATGATGACAAGAGGATTCAACAAGCCAACTTTATTAGAGATGATGATGATGATTTTCTTATCAGGAATTGGGACTTCAAAAGGGCTACTTACCTTATGTCTGATAACACACATAGGCACAATGCATCAAGGTATAAAGAGCCAGAATGGCGTTGTACCTAGTGCTATGGAATTGACTCAACAAACAGATAGGAGTATTCTTGTTCACACCTGACATACGAAAACCTTGCTACGATGCACTTCAAAAGTTTCCAACATCTCAGGCCAAAACACTAAAAGGTATAACCTATCGATGCAATAGTCAACAAGCTGCCCAAAACACCCTCCATACATACCTAACAAAGCAAGTATTTCCCAAGTTATATTACAAGAATGTCCAACAAGCACAATAGACAAAAGATAATGATCATTGCCCCATTCCTTTCTCTCTAGATCCCTTCATTTTGGGACATCATCAAGAGGTCATCGAAATGAGTGTGAAAAGATAAGTCAAAAGACAAAGATAAAGTAAACAAACAAGCTAATGTTCTTAAATACCGCTAGCCAAGACTAAACTACGGTGATGCCTGATGTTGATGTCTATTGTAGGAAGGATGCATTGTAGGACATGATGATATCAGATGATTGATTTGAGACTAATTGGATGATAGGCTATTGATACGAAAAGTTGAGTAACTTGTTTACTTATTGACCTATACTTGAGACTTTGATGTCTGAGTTTTCACTTTTAACCTGCTAGACTTGTTTCTGATTGTTTTACCAAAGGTTTATGGTGATGATTGATTCATTATGAGTGATATTTAGTGTGGGTGAAAGCAAGATGGGTTCGATGGATTTTTTGGGTTTTTTGAATGTTTTTTGATGTTTTTAAGATGTTTTGAGGCTATTTTTGGTATTTTCAAGATGTTTTACAAATGTTTTGATTTTTGAATTTTCCAATATTTTGTGTTTTCTGATATTTTATGAATGCTTTTGGATTTTGATGTCTTAGGGGCTGATAGAAGATCAGCCTTGCCTACGTTTAAGCTCAGAGACGACGTAGTTCAAATAGCATGCTTTTGAAATTTTCTAAATTTTTCACCTCTTTTTTTTTGGATTTTGATATGTTTTGGATGTTTTTTGGATTTTCTTGGTGTTTTGGATGTTTTTTGATATTCTTGGTTTTGTGGATGTTTTTAGATTTTCTTGGTTTTTTGAATGTTTTTGGATTTTTTTCCCAATTTTGACATTTTGGATATGGACACGTGTGATGATATTAGTGCTCTATTTGTGATTTTTGTTGAAAACCAAGCTAAGGTTGATTGATCTAATTGATGGATTTATGATGATAACATTGTTGAGGATACACAACAATGCAAGGATAGTGTTAAGCAACACAAGGATTAGGATGGATATAAAAAGATGATGATAGATTGATTGGATTTGGTTGACCAAGATTGATTATGATAACATTGTTGAGGATACAAAACAATGTAAGGATAGTGTTAAGAAACAAAAGGATTGGGATGGATATCCCCAGATGATGACAAATTGATTGGATTTTATTGAATTTGATCAATCGGGATTTTGAAGCTTGATTTGGAATAGAATTGGTTTGAACAATTTGATGTGAGGTTGAAGTACACATTAGATGCAACTGATATTGATTATTTGGATTGATGAAAGATGAAAGATGAAGCTTGATAAGGAACGTATTCTCATCAAAATATGTCATGGGCTAGTAATTTGGATTTTGGCTCACAAATGCTTTGACCAATTTGATTTCATGTTTTCCAATGTTTGGATCACCACATAAGTTGGAAGATATAGATCAATATTTATTCCTGAAGCAAGATGTACATACATGCCCCAATGTCTAGCAATGTTCAAAATGTCATGGGTGGATGCTTGGATAGGTGTGTGGACGAATGGATATGGTAAGCATGCAAAGGATGCCAAGGATTATCTTGGGATAAGATAAGGTGTTCAGATAAAGAATTTTCATTGGATAAGGCTTCATGGCTCAGATAATGTTGGGTACAATAGGATAAAAAAATGACCCATGTCAAGATATTTACCATAAGCAAGCACAAAGTGTGCACCAAATTTTTCCAAGATCAAGATAATTTTTAACGATGGATACAAATATATGCAAATGGATTGGATAAATGGTTCATGGATGAATGGATTTATTTTGGATAAGATGGATGGAATGCTAGATTTATTATGGATGGGATGAGATGCTTCCACCTGAACTAGTGCACACAGATGGTCGATTCTACACATGACGCCTATTTAGCAGGTTTTCATCATGGTTGTTATGCCTTGCATAACCACCCCATTTAATTCTAGAACAAAATGGGTCCCCCCTTCTTTTTGGTTTCTTTTCCTCTGTTATTTTCTTTTTCCCTTGGGGTTCTATTTTCTTCCTAGGTTGTCTACTAGTTCTGTTAAATTTTGGTTTTGTTTTAGCTTGAGTTGGTTTTCTTCTTGCTAGAAATTGAATGGCATTATCATAGACAATAGTGTATCTTAGGATAATATATCTTATGTGCTTCTGAGGATTGATGGGGACTCTATTTTGTAGGATCAAATCACACACATGATGATATTTTCCAAGGGAGCTCAGTTGGAATGCATTCCTCAATCCAGTTGGTCATAAAATCCTCAAAGGAAAGAGTTGGCAAGACTTTTCTTATGACTCACCGACTGGTGGCTTAGCTCTGTCCATTTAAAATCCAAAGGGGGTGTTATAACTACAAAATTCTAATGGTTTTACATGTTATTTATACTCACAAGTTTGTAAGATGAGTCTCGCCATGAGCATATTTTTCCCATATTTGGCCATGTAGCACTATAAATAACATCAAGTCTGAATACTTCACATTATGGATCCTATCGGTATGAGATTATCAGGCTCTTCCTGAATCATAGTGCATTTTGTTAAAAATGCATCTATGTTTCCTATCGGCAAGACCTTAGGGATGTCACAGCGAGTGGAATTCACATGCAAGCTCCTATCGGCAAGATATCAATCATCGTCCCAGCGACTAGGAGTTTCCCATCAGCATAAAAATCTCCTTCAGAGAAAGGTCTCAATGAGATCTTCAAGTCTCACTGACCAGCGATAGAGGGATGCACATGTCGGCTAGAGATTTTCCTTTGGGGAGAAGTCTCGACAACTTCTTCATGTCTCACCATCTAGCGCATAAGGAGCAGACACTTCGGCAAGAGTTGTTCCTTCGGCATGTGGTCTTCCTGAGTGCCTTGTGTCTTGCCGACCACAGATGAGGGTATACATCTCGGTGAGAAAATTTTGCAGAGGAGAAATGTCTTGGCGAGTACATCTGGTCTCGCCAACAAAGAGCACATGGGTTCTATTGGTATGAGGTCCTACAGTCTTCCCTACCCATTTTGTCACACCGACATATTGCTCCATAGGGGAGAGAATGAGATTGTCATGGTGACCAAAAGTGGACATATGGGTATTTTTCAGCATAGACATAAGATGTCTATGGGACGTCTCCTCGATAAGAGAGTGTTACAGTGACCCATGTGAAACAAAGAATGCATATTGGTATGACTACAAGGGAGTGTGATGTCTGGGTGACTGCGAAATGTCTTGGTGAAATGGAATGAATGCTATATAAAGTCTCCCCAACCACAAAATGTCTTATTGATAGGTGGAGATCCCACCAAAAGTTGGAGCTAGGCAATAATTTTTCCTTCAGCAGGAGGTCTGACCGATTAGCATGAGTCTCGCCGAAGGGATTGTGCCCTTAGTATAATATTTTGAATTTGGTATGGGGTCTTGCTGAAATGGAGGAAGTCCTGCCGAAGAGGGTGTCATCGGGGAAATAAGGTCTCGCTCGCCATATTCTCCTACCGAAAAAGTAAGGTCTCATCAAAATGAAAAGAGCTCCAGGACAATCAATGAATTCGCCGAAACAAAGTGATATCGCCACAATGTCTTCCCAACTGGTGGAGGTCTCCCTGACATAAAGAGATGAGCTCGCCAAGGGATCCTGAGCATCGTCATGACATCCCACCAACTTCAAGAAGTCTTACCAAAAGGGAAAAGGAGCTCGAGCTCAGAGAAGAGAAAAGAGCTTGGGGAGAGAGATTTTGCTTTCGCCATGAGGTCTTACCGACCCGGTAGGGTCTTGCCGATAAAGAGGAAATCAGGGAGACTCCAAATGAATGAAAGGGGCTTCATTATGAGGTCACATCAACAAGTGATAATCTCGCTGATATGAAAGAGCTCTGAGCATATGGTTAGGGCTTGCCATAACATCTAGTCGACCAATGGGACTCTCGCCAACATGAAATGAAGGCATCGACAAAAGGGGATGCCATCGCCATAAGGTCTCAGCAAGATCTTCATGTCTCACTGATAGGATATGCCTTCGAGGAGAATGAATGCATGTGGCATGGTGTTTGGGTGATTCTAAAGTGTCTTGCCAAAAGAAATTTGAGCTTGAAAGGAGCTCCCTAAAAGACTAAGGGGTTCGGCATAACCTCTGGCTGACTAGTAGTTGTCTTTCCAATGGTCTTTATGGGCCCGATATGACTTCTACAGCTCACCAAGAGGTCTCATCGACTGACACCCGCTAAGTCGATAGCGGTGAAGAGGAAAACTTGCATCGGGGAGACATGATTAGTGTCTCACCGACATGCAATTCAGGATGGACCACTTTTTGACTGGCTGAAAATCCTACGTGGCCTATGTTCCACCAATCAAAGGAAGCTAAAGGAATGACCTATTGTCCATTGACCAATTGACTACCACCTTGAAGGAGATTGATAGAATGCAAACTAGATGGACTCATTCTGAGATCTTGAGCTAATGGATCGGCTCAGGTGATGGTGTTCAGACATAAAGGGAGGCTTGATGATGCTCTAGAAGCTGGTCAACATGCAGGAAGATCTAGAACATGAAGGGACCCAAAGGAAAAGAGTAACCATGACTCGCAGGGATAGCTATAGTGACCACTGGCGAGAGGCAGATTGGTATTAATGGCAAAATGCTTTTAAAGCATTCAAGGTGACCCTAATGGAGTTCAAAGATGGACACGAAAGGCCAAAGTAAATGTGATAGCTGCAAAATATCTAAAAGGATTCCTGAAACAATCTCTCATTGTTACCCAATTTTCACCCTAAGGCTTAATCAGGCAAAGCATCTATGTTGCAGGTGTTCATAAGGTCCGAATAGGTTTTCTCCATTAAGGATTATTTCAGGCATCTTGTTGGAGTTGTGAAATATGATGTTTTACAAATGTTTTCATTCATATTTTTCCCAATAAATTCCCTCTTGAACACTTTTTGCCCATATTTTACTATGTTGCATCATATGTTCCCTTAGGTCTTGCATTTTTTGTTTTTTGGTTCCTATCGGCGTAGGTCCATGAATGTCTCCCCGACTAAGGTATATGGTGATTCATCAGCGGAGCCTTATTCTATCGGCATAGCGTCTCAGTGAATTCTTCTTATTTCGTCGACTGGAGGAGCAGAATATATCATATCGGTAGGAATTTAGGTTGTCGCGAGGATGTCATGGTGACTTTTCTTTGTCTTAAAGACAATGTGCAAGGTGGTCGTATATCATATCAGCATGAGTTCATTTTTTCTTTTGTTGATCGGTGGCAGAGGGATTTACTCATCGGCGGAAGCTTTTACATCGGTGTAATGTCTCAGCGAAAGGAAAGCGGAGCTTAGTAAGGTAAAATGCATTTGAGGAGACACTATGGCCTCTTGCCGAAAGAAATAGAGCAGCTTGGCATAGGATAAAGCCTTCGACAAAGCGTCTTGCTAAAGGATGAAGGTTACATCGACTGGGAACTTTGGAGTAAGTGAAGGAGCTCGCTAAGAGGTCTTAGCAAAAATGGAAGGTCTCGGCAACAACATAGAGGGTTCGGCAGGAGTCTTGTTGATACTAGGATGGGCTCACCAAAAGTTTTAAAGCTCGACATAGGGTCTTGCCGAAGCAGTACTGTCTTGTCGAAGGGCAAGAAGAACTCAGAGAGAATGTGTGAGTTCAGCGTAGGTCTCAGCGAAAAAGAAAGAGGCTCACCGAGAGAAAAGTGACCTCGCCAAGATGTTCACCGACACTCGAATATCTTGCCGACTGAAGAGGAGCTTGGGGAGGTGGTGAAGTGAAAAGGAAAAGGAGACAAGAGGAGGCTCAGCGAGAGGTCTTTCCGGCCAAGGAAGGATCTGACCAATACAGAATGAACCTAGGTAGAAAGAACCGGCATCACTATGAGATCCTGCCAACTCGGCAATGTCTTTCCAATGTTCTGAGCGGTGACAAAGCTGACTTCAATATAACTTTGGTGGCTCAATAAGAGCTCTCATCGACTGTCATACACTATTCCAATTGATTTCGAGGATCATAATCGCATCGGTGAGACACTTTCAGTGTCTCACCGAGATGTGATTTTGATCGAAGAGCTTTCGACCACCCATAGAGTCTGCACGTAACACTCTTGACCAATCAGGGGGAGCTAGAGATGAACTGTGGCAGTCTGGTCAGAGCGTAGAATGCCCACAAAGGAGGAATGCAATGCGAATCATGATGAACTCAGTAGCATTCAAGGCATTTGCCTGAGGAGCTTCACGAAGACACGAGGATAGAGGAATGAATGCGGTGGTTGCAGAAAGATCAGAGGACTTCTTCGAGAATGTTTCTTCACCGACACCAACAATAGGGACACGCAAGGCTGTAGCATTAATTTCACCAAAAGATCTGAGGGTAGATCTTTTTTGACCCTGATATTTTTGTATAAGCCCTAAGGGGCCAAGATCTTTTCTATATATAAGGCATTTTTATGCCTTTTTGTAAGGAGTTCTGAGGTATGCTCCTCTGAAGTCGGTGACCCTTTTGCAGCCCTCTCTCAGACTAGCACGTTTCTATAACTCAACTTGGAACATAATATACAAAATCTAGCTTGGTTACCCTTGATGGCCTATCTCTTTGCCTTATGATTCTTATGAAGTATTGTGCATATTTTAAGTGATTCATTGAGCTACTTAGTGAAATTTTCTCTTTCCTTATAGCTTTTGTTTCATGTCGTTCCTTTCTTTGCAGAAGTAGTATCATGTAGGTTTCAAACTGTGTTTACTTAATCTTGCACATGATCTTCTATTTTGTGAAAATCTACCATTCCTTCTTGAAGCTCATGGGCATGTCAAACCTATTTGAACATGTGATCTATAGGATCTTGTTGTGCAATCTCATGGCTGTCACCAGTATTCAAGTGTAGCCCAAGTATTCCATTGTTCAAGACTATCATTTCGGTGTATCACCTTAGTTTAGTTTTTTTTTAATTTTATGCATTGTCTCTCTCCATTTTCCTTCAAGGAATTAGTAGTTTAGGTGTTACCCAAAGGAAGCTGGCCTTCTCCGGAGGTTCATTTCAGCCATAGGTGACCCACAGCCTCGGAATGATCCCATGTTTCTCTAGAATGCTCAGTTTCTTGCAAACTCAGCACAAGGTGCAATTCTAGGTGACAACAGTTTATGGCACGCCCAGTGGGATAGTGAACTGCTCCTCAGTTTATATTTACACACTTTATTCTACTGTTTGGTGTGTGTAATAGTGGTTTCAGCCTTTTGGAGGCGTTTTCTTCACATACCTGGCAACTCCGACCAAATATACTAGTTTCAACAAGTTCATTGCTGGTATGTTTTAATTACAAGCTTAATATTCTGATTTCTAGTATTTATATGAGTAGAGATGACTGATTTTTATGGTCATCATGTATACCCACCTCAGTTTCATGAAAATATTGTCAACCAATCACCCTATCAGCCATATCAGGCCAATCATATTACTGGTTTAATCCCAAACAGCCATGCAATAGCAACCTATCAGCATGCTCAACATGTTTGCCACCCTCCCACCCCTGCACAATTCCCCTCACAGCATATTAATTCCACTTTGAGCTAGCCTTGTAGCCTCCCGAGTCAGTCCCAAAATTCTAATGATGCAAATACCGAGTTTGGTAGCATCAAGGAGATGTGGCAGTTTCAAAGGTGGATGTTAGACATAGAAAGGGAAAATGAGTATAATATGCAATAAGAGGAGCTTTTCTTTCAAGTACACATTTGTCAGTAGGAGTTGGAAGCGCAGATATATGAAAAGGAATTGTTGGTTAGACAAGTTGCAGCTAAGGATGAGCAGATGAAACACTTGCTTGCACAAGATCACAGATTAGAATCCCAACTACCTGGGAAGGAGGGAGCCTCAAAGCACAAGCTTCCAAGTTTCAGACATGTTGAATCTAGCATGGACAACTACGATGAAATTGCTAAGTTGGAGGAGCATGTTTTTTCAGTTCCAAGCTTCAAGTAGATTGCTTCTTCTCAAACCTCAAAACTGACTGAAGATCTTCCTCAAATAGAAGGCACTGGCGAGGTTATAGTTTCAAAACAGCTAGAAGACACCAAGCCATTTGGGCAGTTATCAATTGATGTTCAGCAGCAAGAAAATGAAGCATTAGACTTGGAGAATGATCATGAAACTGAACTTGATATCATTCTTCAAGGTATGAATTTTTATTTCTTAGAACATGTGATAAATGAGAAGGCTAATATTGAGCTTTATGAGGAAGCGTGCACAATCATTATTGAACATTTTTGTTCAACATTGGATGGAAAAGAACCAAAGGAGGTTGATAGTCATGATGCTCTTGGGCACCAACTTGAAGAATTTAGTTCTTCACTTGAGGTGTCTCAAAGATCTAAGTTTTGTATTGATGAAGTGTGCATCAATATAAATGATTTTGTAGTTATTGAGCAGCCACACATTTGTTTGAAGAGTGATGCTCCCATTGCCCAGTTTGATAGCATGCCTGAATTTCAAAGTTTCTCATTTGAGGTGCATAAAGAGGTGACTCCTTGTGAAGATCAAAAATCAATTTTGGCATATTTTGCATCACCTTGTGAGCTGGAAACTTTCTCTTTTTGTTTTAGTTCATACCTTGAGGAGGTCAATAATGGTGACATTGGCCTATCCTTTTGTGAGGTGAGTTTTCTTCCCTCTGCAAAAGGTTTGCTCTTGGATGCTGACCTATCTTCAAAAAGATTCACCCCTGTTGTTGTGTGTTCAGCTAAGGCACCAGTGTTAGATGAGTCTAACACTTGCAGCATATGGTTTCCTTGCAATGAAAAATTTTATAGTGAAGCAATCCTACACCTCGCAAGTGTCTTGTGCAGTTACATGCATGTTGGCAATAGTTTTCAGTGGATGTAGCTAGGTGAGGTCTGCAACTATGGTTTTTGGTAGATCAACTCCTTCAAGAGGTTCATCTTTGGCAGAGGCAAGCTTCCATTCTTTACTTTCAGTTAGTTTGGTGTATATACTGTAAATATTTTTCTTTCCATGAAGTGCATTTGCACACTCTGTATTCTCCTTAAGAGAATGCCCGTTGTAGTTTTAATGCTTTCCTCTAGGCACAACTGCACATGTTTTGTTTTTCTTTGAGGAGGCCCAGCTATTGAAATTTTCCCAATGACTCCATGCCCAATGGATAGGACTAGGCTACTGGTCTTCATGTTTAGCAGGCAAACATCCAGCAAAGGTCGCCAGAAATGTTACCCAATTTTCACCCTAAGGCTCAATCAGGCAAAGCATCTATGTTGCAGGTGTTCATAAGGTCCGAATAGGTTTTCTCCATTAAGGATTATTTCAGGAATCTTGTTGGAGTTGTGAAATCTGATGTTTTACATATGTTTTCATTCATATTTTTCCCAATAAGTGCCCTCTTGAACACTTTTTGCCAATATTTTACTATGTTGCATCATATGTTCCCTTGGGTCTTGCATTTTTTGTTTTCTGGTTTCTATCGGCGTAGGTCCGTGAATGTCTCCCTGACTAAGTTATAGGGTGATTCATCAGTGGATCCTTATTCTAACGGCATAGCGTCTCAGTGAAGTCTTCTTGTTTCATCGACTGGAGGAGCAGAATATATCATATCAGTAGGAATTTAGGTTGTCGCAGGGATGTCATGGCAACTTTTCTTTGTCTTACCAACAATGTGCAAGGTGGTCATATATCATATCAGCATGAGTTCATTTTTTCTCTTGTCAATTGGTGGCGGAGGGATTTACTCATCGACGGAAGCTTTTACATCGGTGTAACGTCTCAGCGAAAGGAAAGCGAAACTTGGTAAGGTAAAATGCATTTGAGGAGACACTATGGCCTCTTGCCAAAAGAAATAGAGCAGCTCGGCATAGGATAAAGCCTTTAGGAAAGCATCTTGCTAAAGGATGAAGGTTACATCAACTCGGCACTTCAGAGTAAGTGAAGGAACTCGCTAAGAGGTCTTAAAAAAATGGAAGGTCTCGACAACAACATAGAGGGTTCAGTAGGAGTCTTGTTGATACCAAGATGGGCTCGCCAAAAGTTTTAAAGCTCGACATAGGGTCCCGCCAAAGCACTGCTATCTTGTTGAAGGGTGAGAAGAGCTCAGAGAGAATGCATGAGTTCAGCATAGGTCTCAACGAAAAATAAAGAGGCTTGCTGAGAGAAAAGTGACCTCACCAAGATGTTCACCGACACTCGAATATCTTGCCGACTAAGGAGGAGCTTGGGGAGGTGGCGAAGTGAAAAGGAAAAGGAGACAAGAGGAGGCTCAGCGAGAGGTCTTTCCGACCAAGGAAGGATCTGATTGATATAGAATGAACCCAGGTAGAAAGACTAGGTAGAATGTTTTTCCTTCCTAGAAAGGTCCTATAGAGTTCTTCGATCAACTGAAAATCCCCCATTGTTGATAGAAGTCAAGACCCCAATAAGACACAAGAGTCATAAGACTAGGGCAACCATCATACCACCCTTATCAGCTCTATTCACTCCACCAGGCTTTTCACCAGTACCCTAGTGGGTACCTATTAATCCATCATCGAATCCATCTCAATTGTCATCACAGCTAGTTCAACCCATACAACAGTTGGCTCAACCACCACCCCCACCAATGGCATTCTTTCAGAATAATCCCTCTCTATTGGGGACTATTCCTGGAGGTTTTCATAACATGCCTAAGAACCCTGAGAAATTCTACCCCAAGTACATTCATGGTGAATCAAGGAGTGCTAAGGAGCACATACAAGCTTTTAAGGATGCTTGTACTAGAGCTCAGATAGCTCACCATGATGTAGTTTGTAGGTTGTTCCCTTACTCCTTAGGGGATATGGCATACAATTGGTACCTTAATCTTCCTCAAGGTTCAATTCTGACCTGGACACATTTGGAAAGTTTCTTTATCAATCAGTTCAGGGTTTATGTGGATCCAACTCTTTTATACCACCAATTTGCTACTATTAGGAAGGAGCCCTGTGAATCCTTGCCCTTGTTCAATACCATATTCCAATGAATGTATAGGAGATTGCAACCCCTATTTAGTCACTGAGAATAGTGTCATTCAAGCTTACTTTAGAGTTATAGACCCCTTGCTTGGCCTGTTCCTGCAAAGGACTTATCAACCTGTTGATATTGATTCTCTATCCAAAGTCTATCATCTAGCTATTAAGCTGTAGAAACGAATTAGTTCTCAACAAGGAAGTCTAAGAGGAGGTTTCCCTTCAATCAGATATCAGATGCATAGCCCAACCCCTCTATTCAATACTATCCTGGGAATGTCTCCTTTCCATTATGCACCCATGTCTGAGTTACACACTCAACCACCTGTTCCATTCTTTGTTAAAGGAACCCCTGATTTCCTCCAACAACCACAAGTTTCTCAAAGTCCACAAGGTCATCACAACCAAGTTGGAACACCAAGTCATGGTGGTCAACCACTTGTTGCTAAGAGTGTGGAAAATAAAAAGATAGTCTAGCTTACAAATGAGGTAGAAACCTTGAAGAAAATGCTATCCCAAGTCACAAATGACATGGCTTAGCTTTGATTGAACCCCTCCCAAAACCAAGGTAACTACCCTAATCAAAACTACAACAATCAAGGTACTTATTAGAATCATAACAATTACAACCAAAGGGGTTATCAAGGCCAAAACTCCTCTAACCAAGGATATCAAAATCAAAATAAAGGATATAACCAAAGGCCAAATAACAATAGACAGTGGAATACAGGGCCCAATAATGGTGGAGTTTTGCACAACTATCAAGCTAATGAGGAGAGATCACATACTACAAATGTGGTTGACCTCAACTTTATGAATAATTGGTGCAAGCTGCATGATACTGCAACCCATTGTAAGGTGAATTTCCCTAAAATGGAGAAAGTTGTCAAGATGGCATAGGCAAATGCTCAAACCTTCCAAGGGAATCCTCACAAAAAAGGCAGCTCAGTAGATACGGCTATGACTTACAACCTCTTTGAGGAGGAACCTTCATTCCAAAGGCAAGAGGAGAATGAACCAGAGGAAGATTCATATGATGCCCAAGCCTTTCAAACAAAAGGACATTTCCTGAGAAATTTGAATAAGGGCCCATTCACTACATTAGCACCACCTAATCACATGGTGCCTCCAAATCAGAGTGCTGATAATAACCCTCCTCCACCAAAAGGCCCACCTGAATTCCATAACAAGGGTAATTCCTCTGGTGTTTTCAAAGGTAGTCCAAGTTGTAATACAGAATTTGATATTGTTTCTGAGATGCAGAAACAAAAAATTTATTTTTCATATTTTGACATATTGAAGTGGTGCCCTGCTCAAAGGGAGATAGTGCTAAAAGCTTTGGAGCAAGCTGACAAATCAAAAGGAAAGAACAAGGTGGCACCTGCTGAGGATGTGAATGAAACCTTGTACAGAAACAAGGTAGGTACTCCACCATTTCTTTTGAATTTAAGAATTTGTGGGAAGAACCTACATAATTGTTTGTTGGATTCATGGGCTTCAAGCAATGTTATTCCTTTTTCCATATGTAAGAAGTTAGGATTAAACCCTGTTCAGACAAACAAGAAGGTCATCCAACTTGACAAAATAGAGGTTAATGTGGTGTGGGAATTAAGAAACATACATGTGCAAGTAGGATCAGACCCCAGGGTTCAAACCAACATAGACATTCAAGTAGCAGACATTCTCGAGACCTATGGTATGCTGCTGAGCAGAGATTTGATGAAAAGTCTAGGGGGATATCTTTTCCTTGACTTTTCACACATGTGGCTACCATGGAGAGGGATTCCTACTCATATTAGGATTGAAAGTGATCCTCGCCTCAAGCATATCATCACTAAATATGATTGCCCCAATGAGGTAGCCTATTTTGAAACTGGGATAGGGGTTTACAAAAGAGATGAAATTTTAACCTAAATTGTTCTTGATCCTAAAGAACTGTAAATACGAAAGTTCCCTGATTTTGTGATTAATGAAAACCAACAAGCATTGATCAACAAGCTACAATAGGATCAGCTGGTCTTGGGGGAATACATCGACTTGCAAAGTCTTCTACTCCCTAATTGGTGCAAGGTGCATTACCAAAGTCATCCTGAATTGACTTGCCAACCCTGCATTAGCATTTTAAATCATGTTTCCCAAGGTAGAGAAGCTAGTTCAAGTCACCCTGAGGCTGCTGCAGATCACTTCTCGTTTGAAGCCAAGGAAGCGATAATGTTAACCAGAGATAGGATACCTTCAAAGGAAGTTCCTTCTCAAATTGAACCTACTCCAGACACATTTCCAAATTAGCATATTGATGAGGAGCAACCCCAAGGTTTGTTTGACATCTCTTCACTTACGAATATACAAAAACTCAAGGGGTTAACCAAAGGCACAAATGACTGTCAGAAGGATAGCCACATATTATGTGATATAGTTGAGTAGGAATTGGAAGGTGCGCCTGAGGAACCGGTTGAATGCTCATTCCCTATATTTGATGCAAAAGATCAAGCAGTCCCACCCCTGGCTCATTCTACCCAAGTGCCCACCATGACCTCAAAACGACCAACTCTAGCTCATGATCAACTCTGGACCCTCACGTTTGATGGATCTAAATCTAAAACAGGCTGTGGTGTTGGGATTGAACTAACCAGCCAAAAGGGAAAACCTTCTTTTCTTCTTATAGGTTGTAGTTCGGGTGCACTAACAACATGGTAGAATATGAAGCTTTGGCCCAGGGACTGATGTTTGCACATAAGGTCACTGCCTAGGTGGTCAAAAGGGATTCAGAAATAGTTGTCAAGCAAGTACTCAGCCAATACACATGTCACAATAGAAGGCTGGCAGCATATAGAAATAGGGTATGGAACCTAATCGAGGACTTTGATGCCTTTGGGATCAGCTTGATCCCAAGAGAGGAAAATTAGATAGCTGATTCATTAGCTATTGTTGCAAGCACCCTAGAACTTATGCAAGGCTCGAAGATCAAGAAATTCTTAGTGGAATTAATTTCCACCCCTACAGTTCCTGATAATATCACAAAATTTCAAGTCTTTGATGATGACCGACATATTCTTGCTTTCTTAGCAAGCTCAGATGTTTTTGAGGGGAAAATTATTGATGAGTCCAACAAAGATCAAGGGGATTAGAACACTGAAGAATGTGATACAGAAGGAGTCCTCAATTCTAAAAGGTAACAACATTCCCAAGAGAATGGTGGCCTTGGAAAGAATTTTTGATTCAGACCCAAGGGCTCGAGAGAAGATACCAGCTAAAGATAAAGGAGGCGAATCTGAAATGGTTAACCTAGCTAATTCTGGCCCTAAAAGGAATATCTACATAGGGAAGGCCTACCCTAAAATAATCAAAAAAGAAATACTGATGGCACTTAAGAAATATATTATTACAATTGCTTGGGGATATGAAGATTTAAAGATATTTGATGCTTCTGTTATGACTCACACTATTCCCTTGAAGCCCAAAGCTAAACCCTTCCGAAAAAAGCAGCACCCTGTCAACGCCCTGATTGAACCATTGATCTATAAAGAAGTCTAGAGATTTCTCTCTGCAAGGATAATATTCCCTATACACCATTCAACATGGGTGGCTAACTTAGTTCTAGTTTGTAAGAAAAACGGGGAGATTAGGCTATGTGTGGACTTTAGAAATCTGAATAAAGCTTTAGAAAAAGATAATTATCCACTTCCTTCTCTGGATGAAGTCTTGCAGATAGTCAATGGATCTCAGATGATATCATTCTTGGATGGTTATTTTGGATACAATTAGGTAATGGTTAATAGTGAAGATAGAATGAAGATAGCCTTCACTACAAAATGGGGAACATTCACATATAGAAGGATGCCATTCAGTCTAATAAACACTAGGGAAACCTTTCAGCGTGCTATGTACATAGCATTCAAGGATCTAATTGGAAAGTGCATCATCGTCTACATAGACGACCCGATGGTATTCTCCAAAGATCGACTGAACCATGCTGCGGACTTGGCTAAGGTTCTGGAATGATGTATCCAGTATGGCATCTCCCTAAATCCCCACAAGTGTGTGTTCAGAGTTTCTAAAGGGAAGCTTTTGGGACACGTAATCTCTGAAAGAGGAATATCAATCGATCTAGATCGAGTTGAGTCCATTCTGAAGATCACAAGGCCAGGAAGCAAGAAAGAAATGAGGACTTTGTTTGGGAATATCAATTTTGTGAGAAACTTTATTATAGGCTTTGCAGAAATCATAAAACCTCTTAATGAAATGATGAAGAAAGATGCTAAAACATAGTGGAATGAAGAGGGAAAGGCCACATTTTCACAAGTCAAGCGATCCATTTTAGAAGTGCCCATTCTCACTAGCCCTAACTACTTGAGACCATTTTATATCTATTCCTTTGCTTCTAAACATTCCTACGCAGTTGTATTAACTCAACGAAGAGAGGAGGCAGAGGAGAGACTGATTGCTTTCATGAGCTCTCCATTCAAAAAATTTGAAGTTAAGTACCCGCCTCTTGAGAAGCAAGCTTTTGCACTGGTCAGGGCTATCAAGAAGTTCCGACATTACATTCTCTGAAGCCAAATCATCGTTGTAGTTCCTAACACTGCTGTGAAGTCTTTACTTATGCAGAGCGAGCTAGGAGAAATAAGAGGTAAATGGATGGCCATCTTGCAAGAATTCAACCTGGAGATACACCCTATGAAACTAGTCAGGGGTACATGCTTTTCTTAGTCCATGGTGAATACTGGTGACAACATCATCTATCAGCAATACACGACCCAGTCTTTCTCTAATGACCCTTGGTATGCTGATACTATTTGCTTTATGCTCAATAATCAGTGTCTAGAGGGAATGAATGCAACTCAAAGGAGAGCGCTAAGAATGAAGAGTTCTCATTACATGCTTAAAGGAGGGTTGCTATACAGAAAGAATTTTGAAGGAGTGTACCTACGATGCCTTGATCAGCAAGAGGCTAAACATGTGATATCTGAGTTTCATGGGAAACATGGCACAGGTCATGGGCTTGCAAACTCATTAGTGCACCAAATCCTCAGATCTAGTTATTACTGGTCATGTGTATTCAAATATGCCCATCAACATGTAAGAACATGTCACATATGTCAGATCTCTGCATCAAAAGAATGCCATTCATCCATGCCATTGCAGCCTGTCTACGAGGTGAGGCCATTCACCCAATGGGCACTAGATTTTATTGGGGTAATTAGCCCAAACTCTTCTATAGGAAACAAGTTTATTTTGATTGCTACTGACTACTACACAAGGTGGATAGAGGCTATACCCTGCAAGAATAGCACAAGAGAGGTAGTGATCAAGTTCCTCACCGAATGCATCACCACCAGGTTTGGAGTACCATTCGTGTTGGTATGTGATAATGGCTCTTCCTTTTCTTTTGCTGAGTTCATTTTCTTGAGCATATGATCACAAAATTTTCTTAAAATATTCTTTGAATTATTACCCACAAGGAAATGGAGTTGCAAAATCAACCAATAAGAATCTCTTAGGGGTAATTAAGACACTGTTAGAAAAAAATCCTAGAGACTGGCATACTCAGCTGAGATTTGCATTAAGGTCAGATAGGACTAGGATTAAGGCTACTTCAAAGACCTCACCATTCAATCTAGTATATGGCTAAGAGCCCAGTTTTCCTATCCATATGCAGATTCCTATCCTTGAGTTCATGTAGAAATTCTACTCTAGTGACAGTAGGATAGAAGTAAGGTTAGCTACCTTATTGAAATTAGAAGAACAGAGAGATGCCACCTTGCAACAATTCTTTAAGCACTAGGCTGTTGTCAAGCATTGGTTTGACAAAAGAGCCAAAATCAAGGCTTTTACGATATCAGACATTGTGTTGTTATGGGATAAAGCCAGTGAAAAGAAGGGAAATCACCAAAAATTTGATTTGCACTCGCTAGGTCCTTATCAAATTGTTGAGATCCTAGGAGAAAATGCTTTCTGATTGAGTAGTTTAACTAGAAAACCTATTCCCTTGCCTGTCAATGGACAATTTCTAAAACACTATTTTGAGTCGTGAAGGTGGTAATTTTGTTGGGTGATGCATCTGTGTGAATAGATTCTTCTTGCAAATATTTTTTGTGTAAATAATTTTGTTCTTTATGTGAATAATCTATTGCTCTTTGTGTAAGTAATTTGCTTTCTTGTTTGTAAATAATTTGTTGTTGGTTTGTTTTTCTTTTCTGTCGGTCTGTTTGTTTCCTTTGTTCTTTTGGTTTCTATTTTTGTTTTTTTCTTTGGGGTTTACCTATTCTTTCTCATCTTAGGGTGGGGGGTTGTTATCCTGAGCATACTTTGGTCATTAGGAGAGAAATGGTTTAGGTATTTTCAGGTTTGTTGATTGGGTGATTTTGTCCTAAACTTTTTCTTTATGCCCATTATCAATAAGAGTTGTGGAAGGTTTTGAAAACAAGGTACAAAGTAAATTACCTTCTCTATCTCCCCTAAATCTATCACAAATCATTAAGATCATCTTCTCTTGTAATGGTATATTTGTCCTAGGATGATAGTGTTGTAAGATTTGAGTGAAAATTTTGATCTCCCAATTGCTGTTATGAGGTCCATGGTAGTTTTCAACCTAGATCAGATGTCAAACATCTGACATATTGAGAAAGAATTAAATGAAATATCTGAAACTCTAAGAGAAAATAGAAAAGAAAAGGAAAAGGAAAAGGAAAAGGAAAAGAATTATCTAAAGAGGAAAAAAAGACTCAATATGAATGGGTGATTCCAGTATCTCTACTGGGGCTATGGACGCCTGACTGGTAGTAGAGCAATGTTGTGAGGAAACTAGAGGTATCTCTGTCGGCACTATGGATGCCTAACTGGCAGTGAAGCAATGCCCAGGATATCATTGCACAACAGTTAAAGGGAATCAACTCATGTAGCTCAAATTTTGCACATTGTTGTTCGAAAGGTGAAGAAAACTTTACAAAAGAGTGATGCACAATCAAGCACACACATGGATTTCAGGGGCAGCCAGTGATGATTTACATTTGAGATTCTAGCTCAACCTTGGTTGTTATAACTAACCCAACTAGAGTTGTGATGTTCATGAACCAGGAGTTTTGGGTAGCAGAATCCTTCAGTTTCATAAAAATGGCTAAACCATTTTCCCAACCGAGTCACCATTTTTTATACCTTGCATAACCACCCCATTTAATTCTGGAACAAAATGGGTCCCCCTTTCTTTTTGGTTTCTTTGCTCCGTTATTTTCTTTTTCCCTTGGGGTTCTTCTATTTTCTTCTTGGGTTGTCTGCTAGTTTTGTTAAATTTTGGTTCTGTTTCAGCTTGAGTTGGTTTTCTTCTTGTTGGAAATTGAATGACATTATCATAGACAATAGTGTATCTTAGGATAATATATCTTATGTGCTTCTGAGGATTGATGGGGACTCTATTTTTCAAGATCAAATCACACACATGATGATATTTTCCAAGGGAGCTTAGTTGGAATGCATTCCTCAATCCAGTTGGTCATAAAATCCTCTCAGGCAAGAGTCGGCAAGACTTTTCTTATGACTCACCGACTGGTGGCTTAGCTCTGTCAGTTTAAAATCCAAAGGGGGTGTTAGAAATACAAAATTTTGATGGTTTTACATATTGTTTATACTCACAAGTTTGTCAGATAAGTCCCGCCATGAGCATATTTTTCCCATATTTGGCCATGTAGCACTATAAATTCCATCAAGTCTGAATACTTCACATTATGGATCCTATCGGCATGAGATTATCAGGGTCTTCCCAACCCATTGTGCATTTTGTTAAAAATGTGTACGTGTTTCCTATCGGCAAGACATTAGGGATGTCACAGTGAGTGGAATTCACATTTAATCTCTTATCGGCAAGATATCAATCATCGTCCCAGTGACTAGGAGTTTCCCATCAGCATAAAAGTCTCCTTCGGAGAATGGTCTTGGTGAGATATTCAAGTCTCACTGACTGGCGATAGAGGGATGCACATGTCGACCAGAGATTTTCCTTCGAGGAGAAGTCTCAGTGACTTCTTCATTTCTCACTGACTAGTGCATAAGGAGCGGACACTTTGGGGAGAGTTGTTCCTTTGGCGTGTGGTCTTCCCGAGTGCCTTGTGTCTTGCTGACCACCAATGAGGGTATACATCTCAGTGAGAAAAAAATTCGATGGAGAAATGTCTTGGCGAGAACATCTGGTCTCGCTGACAAAGAGCACATGGGTTCTATCGATATGAGGTCCTACAGTCTACCCTACCCATTTTCTCACATTGACATATTGCTCCATTCGGGAGAGAATGAGATTGTCACGATGACCAAAAGTGGACATATGGGTATTTTTCGACATAGACATAAGATGTCTATGGGACGTCTCCCTGACAAGAGAGTGTTACAGTGACCCATGTGAAACAAAGAATGCATATCGGTATGACTACAAGGGGGTCTTAGCGACAACAGGTGGTGTTGGCAAGAAGTTTCACCGATAGGGTGAACTCTTTCCGAATTAGAAGGGCATCGGAGAGAAGATTTTTGTTCGCCAAAAAGTCTCGATGACTTCTGAGGGTCTTGCCGATAGGCCAGGACATTAGAGTGATGGTCTCGGCAAAGAATGAAGCTCTCGGTGATAGGGGTTTGTATCGGCATAATGTTTCACCAAAGGCCGATTGTCTCACTGAAGAAGTAAGATGAGCCTGGAGAAATTTTGCACTCAGTGTGATGTCTGGGCAACTGCGAAATGACTCGGCGAAACGAAATGAATGCGATATAAAGTCTCTATGACCAAAAAAATTCCTACCATGAGATGGAGATCCCACCAAAAGTTGGAGCTCGGCGATAATTTTGCCTTCGGTAGGAGGTCTGACCAATTAGCATGAGTCTCACCGAAGGGATTGTGCCCTCGATATAATATTTTGAATTCAGTATGGGGTCTCACCAACATGGAGGAAGTCCCACCGAAGAGGGTGTCATCAGGGAAACAAGGTCCCGCTTTCCATATTCTCCTGCCGAACAAGTAAGGTCTCATCAAAATAAAAAGAGCTCGGGGACAATCAATGAATTTGCCAAAACAAAGTCATATCGCCACAATGTCTTCCTGACTGGCAGAGGTCTCCCCGACATAAAGAAATGAGCTCACCAAGGGATCCTAAGCCTCACCATGACATCCCACTGACTTCAAGAAGTCTTATCGAAAGGGAAAAGGAGCTTGAGCCTGCAGAAGAGAAAAGAGCTCAGGGAGAGATTTTTCTTTCGCCATGAGGTCCTGCCGACCCGGTAGGATCTTTCCGATAAAGAAAAAATTGGGGAGACTCCAAACGAATGAAGGGGGATTCGCTATGAGGTCACATCGACAAGTGATAGTCTCACTGACATAAAAGAGCTCCAAGCAGATAGTTAGGGCTCACCATCACATCTGGCCGACCAGTGAGACTCTTGCCGACATGAAATGAAGGAATCGACAAAAGGGGATTCCATTGCCATAAGGTCTTAGTGAGATCTTTATGTCTCACCGATAGGATATGCCTTTGGGGAGAATGAATGCATGCAGCATGGTGTCTAGGCAATTCCAAAATGTCTTGCCGAAAGAAATTTGAGCTCAGAAGGAGCTCCCCGAAAGACTAAAGGGTTCGGCATAACCTCTAGTCGACTAGCGGTTGTCTTGTCGGTGGTCTTTATGGACCCGATATGACTTCTACAACTTGCCAAGAGGTTTCATTGATTGCCACCCACTACGCTGATAGCGGTTAAGAGGAAAAATTGCATTGGGTAGACACGATTAGTGTCTCACCGACGTGATTCAGGATGGACCACTTTTTGACTACCCAAGAATCCTGCGTGGCCTATGTTCCGCCAATTAGAGGAAGCTAAAGGAATGACCTATTGGCCATTGACCGATTGACTACCACCTTGAAGGAGACCGATAGAATGCAAACCAGATGGACTCATTCTAAGATCTGGAGTCGATGGATCAGCTCGGGTGATGGTGTTGAAACATGAAGTAAGCCGAAGGAAAAGAGTAACCATGACTCGCGAGGACAACTGTAGTGACCACTGGCAAGAGGCAAATAAGTATTAATGGCAAAATGCTTTTAGAGCATTCAAGGCAGCCCCGATGGAGTTCAAAGATGGACACAAAAGGCCAAAGTAAATGCAGCAGCTGCAAAAGATCTAAGAGGATTCTTGGAGCAATCTCTCATCAGCATGGACAACAGGGCTTCACATTAAATGCAGCTTTGACTTTCTTCAAAAAGATCTAAGAGCCAACTCTCCTAGAAGTAGATATTTTGTAAACCTTAATACAGGGGACAACGCATTGTTTTTGGAACACTCTATATATATTGCATTCTGGCCTCTTTGTAAAGGTTGGAACTTGTAGTTAAGAAAATAGGAACAAAATTAGAAAATTGATAGTTAGAAGTAGGAGTAGTTAGGAGTTAGATTCATTGTAGACTATAATGTATTTTCAAGTTTTCTTAATATAAAATGGAAACAATTTGAAGTCATGGATTTTCTATACACTGGTGATTGTGCCAGATTTGTAAATGTTGCTTATCTATTTCACTAATAGTAGAAGCAACCATCTTTTAATCCACTTCAGATTGGGTTTCAGAATGGTTTTTGTCTTAACTTAATCATTTGACTTGTGAGGTCTTCAAGGAATGGAATGTTATTTTGGTGTTTTATTCAAAATGGTAAGTAGTACTCTGTTGTAGAAATTGGCACTGTGAATGAATTCAACTGTGTGTTAATCACAAGTTAATTTTGTTCTTCAGTTTTAGTTTACAATTCCTTGAAGGATAACAAGTCTGGTTAAGATAGGTGAATTATCATTATTTTCAGTACCAAAGCCCTGATCTATCTTTTGTTGTTTCTTTAAAAACCTTGGTTAGAGTAGGTTTAAATTCATGCTTGATCTTAGAACAATCCAGAAGCTCACACTAGTAGGCCCCTTGAACATTACTGGTACATTCACCACTGAGGGACATTAGCACAGTTGAGAACCAACTACAAAGACCTTGGGAGCTAAGATATCCATGTGTTATCTTACTCTTTTAGGAGAAACATAATAGCAATATTATGTTTATCTGTTGCTGTGCCATTTGGAGCATCAACAATGGTACCTATCCAAAGTGCCACCGTAGTGGTTTTCACTAGAGGGAAACTTTTATCTTTACTATTTTCAATCCTATTTCTATTTTTTTTGGATTTTCATTTTTTTTATTTTTTGGTATTTTTTTGAAATATTTTAAGCTCATGTTGAATCACCTTGTGGTTTTGATGTAAAAGCTTCTGTCATAAGGTTCCATCAATATCCTACTTGAAGAAGTTGCTTTACCAAGATACGTGCACTTGAAAGAAACTTTTGAGATTCTTGATCTTCTTTGTTGATACCCGAGTTAACATTGTCTTTGTGCGCACATCACGATAAAGTGCCTTCATAATCCTTATTATGAAGGGTCACTACCAATATTTAGTCAATGTAAGAATTGGATATCATGTGTGGAGCCGTGGATCATTTTAAGTTGTTTAAGATAATATAGATTGGTTATTCTAATCATTTTGAAACCATCTCATCTACATTATCATCATAGCCATCCATACATCCATCTTGAACCTCTTTGTCATGAGATTGACCCTCAAATCAAATCTTTTCACTCGATCTCTTGAGGGGGCAATGTACTAGTATACTTCTTTCTACTGGGGCATCTGAAAAAAATAAAAATAAAATTGAATTTTAATTGTGGCAAGTTTATTCTTTGAACCAACCCAACAAGTACATTGCTTCAAAGAGGGGGAAAATGTAGACATGCAAAATTGACATCATGCATTTCTCATATTTAATTAAATCATATTCGTCTCTTTAATTAAATAAATAAATTTTATTTAATTAACCTCCTAATGTTATCTCTTTAATTAAATAAATCAATTTTATTTAATTAACCTCCTAATGTTATCTCTTTAATTAAATAAATCATTTTATTTAATTATCTCCTAAAGTTTCTTCATTTAATTAAATCAAATGTATTTAATTAAATGGCTAATGTCCATTATTTCCTCCCATTTGATTTAAAATATAAATGAAATTTCATGTCAACTAATCTCTATCTAAAGTTAATTAAGTCATGATTAACTTCTAACACTAATCCTCTTTTCTCTAGATTTTGCCACTTGCACATGAAAATACATTTAATTGATTTATTAAATCCCTATTTTCTCTCAACATGGCATAAAAGGGGAATATTCTTCCAAATTTGAAAATACCTCCAAATGGGATTTGTCCTTCCAACATTGCATTAACTCCTCTTACATTGTCTCTTACATGTCTCCCACTTGGCATTTAAGACTTTTTCTTCTCCCTCCAACAGGCCATCTTTTGAATTTCAAATCTCCCCCTCTTTGGCACATTGATCAAAATGTGCTCAACCTTCATGCTCTTAGATCTTGACAAGTGGCATCTTTTCATTGGCTCATGTTTTGTCCCACACCTCCATGTTCTTCAAACTTGCATCATACTTTCTTATAAATAAAAGCCTCCTCTACTATATTAAGCTTCCACAATCTTCTCCATAATCTCAGTCATTTGAATCCACATCCATCATCTAAGAGCTTATCAAGGATTGGGAAAGGGCTTATTTCCACATCAAAGAAGCACCAATCCACTATGGGATAGGGTTTGATCATGTTTTCATGTGTTTTCATTTAGATGTTTTTGTTCTATTTATCTAGTTTGCATATTTTAACATGATTGAATATTTCATAGGGATGTTTTATGTGCTTTGTTTAGTTTGACTAACAATGTTAATAGTTGTTTATTTTGAGAAAAATGCAAAAAAATATCCACAATAGGTTCCTAAGGGATCCTTCTTTCAGAGCCTTTATTCTGAATGGAATTCTTTCATGACTAGCCTGGGGGCAGCCCAACTAGAATCATTCCATTTTCTCTTTCATGTCTAGCTTAGGAGCAGGCTGACTAGACCTTACTTTTCAAACAACACGTCCCTTGAGTGACCCCTCTCCTTTTGAAGGGTTCCTGAGGGAGCCCTTTGAAATTTTTACTTATTGATGGTCTATGTGACCAGCCACTTTTGACATGTTCTGTTTGCAGGTAGACATGTCACCACTTCCTGACTCTACGGAGTCTGCTTTCTCAAGTTCCTCCATGCGAGAGATCTTGGGGGATACCTCCCTACAAGACCAAGAACTTGTTGGGTGCTTTCCTTTGAGCTTCCTCCATGCAAGATATCTTGGGGGTGTCTCCTCTGTAGGACTGAGAATCTGTAGGGTGCTTCTTCAGTATTCTTCATGCTTGAGTTCATGGAGAAAACCTTCCCTATAGGACTAAGAGCCTATGGGGTGCTTCCTTTAGTATTCTTCATGCTTGAATTCTTGGAGAATACCTTCCCTGTAGGATTGAGAACTTGTAGGGAGCTTCCTTGGGGCTTCCTTCATGCGAGAGATCTTGGGGGTTGCCTCCTTGCAGGTCCACAGGCTGTATGACACTTTATTTTTCTAACTCCATAGTTTTGAGCAGCTATAGAGTCCTTTTCTTTTCCTACACCTTTGGGTATTCCAAACTGAGTACTGCTTCCTTAATGGTTCAGGTATACATTTCTAACCTTATACTCCTCTTGATGTACTTTATTGAGAATTCATCAGTACTCATTATCACTAAAGTGGGGGAAAAATGTATAAGAGTGAATTTGCACCCCCTATGAAAATCTTTTTTTCCCTTATCCACTTTAGAAAACCAAGTTTGGAGGCTTAATTCCACTTAAGCCCACTTTTAGCAATCCACTTGGCACCTATTTTGAGCGTCAGTGGAGTCATTTCTATCAGGGATTCCTACACAATGCACAGATGTCCACACAGCGTGCTTACATCCCTAGTAGATTCATGCGGCTGAACCTATAGAGGTGTTACACTTCTCATTGGCAGCGAAGTTGTAACACACCCTTCAGCCAACTGACTTGAATATGGTCATTTACTTCCTTCTTCATATTCAGTCCTTCAACCAACATTTCAACTCTTCAACAGATGAAGTCTTCACTCTTGCACACTTCAAGCTTCAATATGCACACCCTTACATCCATTCTCACTCACTTCAAGCACTCAAGCATTCCATTGCAGCAAAATCTTCACTCTATCACTCTGGTAGAGCACGTTTGGGACCATGCCATTGCAGTAGAGGCTTCAGTTCCTCTCATTTCTCCCCCAAGCAGCCTTGAGTGCTCTTGGTGGAGGTGGTAAGCTTCCCTCTCCTCTCCTCTATCACTTGGTTGAGTAGCATAGTACTACTTTGTTGTGTTTGTGTTTTCTTTACTATGCTATTTCTTTATCTTGTTTCCTTGGTTGTCCACCGAGGTGGAAACACCTAAACAGGGGTCTGACTGAGGCAAGCCCCTATTCAGCCACCCAACATTTTCCCTCTTGTTGTGTGTAGGTGTGCGTGTTGTGAGGAAGATCAACTGGTGAGATCCTTCTTACCCTTCTTACACTTGCTTTTCTACTTTATAACATTAGAGAATACTTTTTCTATTTACTTGTTTCATTCTAGCCTTTTAGTTGAGTAGCTAGGCCATTAGTCATTTTTGGTGAGTTCAACCTTGTCTCTTTTGTTGTCCAACCGTATGGACTACAATGCACTTTAGAGATGCCAGCACACCACGTTGTCGTATAGAGAACGCACTGATGTCCCTGGACAGAGAGCTCCCTGAGGCGCAAAGTTGAACCTAAAAATTGAATCACCTAGCCCCACCTTATAACTCAGGATTGTAGAGTGATTGTAGGACCTCATAATCCTCATCATTCTCATCCTCATACCCTACATGTTGCACTTAGCTAAGGTAAGTTAGGGTAGCCTCTCACATATTGACCCTCTGTGACCTAGGGTCTTACATGGGGTGGTCCCCTCTCTTACAACTTGTACCATATAAAAATGGATCATTGATAGTTTCATGGTCTTTTAGGTCTCTCTTGTGATGTTTGATATGTCTGGCTTTGATTTAATGTTGCAATGTAACTTATGCATTCACATTAAGTCCTAAATATTCAAAATATGACATCTTGTGAAGCTGTTGTGAAGTGTTGTAACACATTTCTACACTTTTCTAGAATCTTATCATTATAATTCACCTAAAAATCACCTTTTCATCACTTATCAAGTCCTATTCTAAAGTGTTGTAAAGTCTTGTAACAAGATTTCATGCTTTTCTAGGATTATTTTCACTATTTACACCTTTTTTATTCTTTATTTGACCCTTTTTATGCACTCATAACACTTAATTAAGTGTAATTTTGAATGTAAACCTAACAAATAACATTAAATATGATTTAATTCCTGAAACCCACTTACAAACCCAAGGTGGGACCCATTCGCCATGGGTGGCAAATGAGTCCCTCTTGGCTCCAAATTCAAAATAATTTAAAAAAAATCAATTTTTTATTTAAAAATACCTTATGTCAGCCTATGATGGGGTATTATTGGGTTATTCAGGCATAAATGTGTATAAATAAGTGTTTTTCTCCTCATTTTACATCTCCCCATTTATTAAGTTCACTTGCATTCATTCAACATAAATTAGCATTCAAGCACTTTGCATCATTCAATAAAGCACTTATCAAGCATCTTGGAGTAGCCATTGACATATCTTCAAATTTCTTCAACAAGGTGGTGGTGAATTTAGGACATTTTCATGTTGTTTATTCATCATTCCTTGTTCATTTCATTTCATTTCTTCATTAAGGGTTTAATTACCAAAGTGGGATTTGACCAAGGCAAATCCCTATACTCTAACCCTTAACCATTTTCCCCCTTTTGCATGTGTGTTTGTAGAATTTTGAATGTATTTATTTCAAGAAATTAGGTGTTGAAAGGTGGTCAACAAGTCAACAAAGTGTTTCAAGTCAACTAAACCCTATTTCAAGCTTGGAGACAACCTATAGTCTGTTTTCTACAGATTTGACCCCATCAACCAGAAAAGAAGGAAAGTGCAGATATGGAGCTACAAAATTGACCTTTGATTTCACAAATTTTTTGAGGAGGACTAATTCACCATCAGTGGTGAATGATTCCCACCTTAAGGCTGAAAAATGTGATTTTCTCATATTCTAGTTCCTAACAACTAGAAACTTGTTTAAGGAGATTTTACCAGTAGGAGGACTGATTCACCATCAATGGCGAATGAGTCCCACTGGTCATCAACAATGATTTTTTCACCATTCTAGAATATTCTCAAATCTTCAATCTATCTCTAGGTGCAATCCTTTCAGTCTCTTTCACTTCTGAGTTCATTTCTGCATGTTTCTTGTTCATTCTTGCAAACCTCACTTTGTTTTCAAACATTGCATATTTCATTAGTTTTGCATTCATAATCAGTCAACTTCATAACTTAGTTACATTTATATCATTTTATTTAGTCTTAATTACATCTTACAGTCCTGTATTTGAGTGAACCATCACAATTTTTTGGTTTTATCTCTCTACTTTAAGGTGAAAGATCATAAGAGTGCAAGAGAAGCACATAAAACAACAAAATTGTTGGTTCATTTTAGTGAAAGTGAACCTACATATTCAACACTATCTTTTTTATTTCAATTGTATCCTGCATCTTAGGTGTCCTTTGCATCAACATTCAATTAGGTTTTGTTTTCTTTTTGCATCCTAGGGTTTCTCAAATTGCATTAGTGAAAGACTCATATAGACTTCATTTTTGCATATCATATCATTCAAAAATTGAAAATGAACATTTCTATCCTCATTCTGTATCTGAAAAGCATTGAAATCATTTTAAAAATTTTGAAAAACATAAAAAAATATCATACCTGGACTCATTCGCTACCCCCGGAAAATCAGTCCACCTGCACATTTTAAACAACATTTTTTAGGCATTTTCTAGGTATTTTCTGCATTACAGTTTTCTATAGTTACTTTCTATTATACTTTCCAGATTTTATGTTTCTTTCTATTTCTTGCATATTTGTTTACTTTTATTCATTTTCATCATGGATTTTTCTTTTAACAAGTTTTGGAATTCATTGAAATCCCTAGTAGACATGTCCAATTGTGCCTTTGGTTGTGACCCTAATGACCTTGAGCTTCCTCATGCTCCTTCAACTCCTCATTATTTTCCTCCTCATGATGTAGACATCATTGGAGAAGATTATGATACCATGAACAAGTTCTTAAATGAATGACTTGACAAACTTGAAGCCAATGCAGCCTTTTACCCATCCATGAAGTCAAAATATCTTTCTATTATTGCACCCCCCGATCACTTTGGATACCTACATCCTAAAACAAATGAAGGACCTAAGTTCCCTCCATCAAGTGGACCTAGTTCCTCTAAACAACCACATCCTCAACCATTTGATGATAAAAAAGTCACAAACACACCAATCAACCTTAAAGAAACATATAGAAAAGGATTTACTATCCTAAGTAAACAAGGTTGTGACACAACAAGGGTGATCCCACAATAGTGGTTTACAATTTTTTTCCAAACTGGACACTAAAATAATTTTTTTTAACTAAATCTTCACTTTCAGGCACCTATAGCAACTAAACCGTGAGGAATTTGAAGATAATGCAAACTAGAGTTTCATGAAATTTTGTCTATAGATTCTAAATATATTATTTTCAAAAAATTTGGAATCAGATTGCACTTTTTTTTCCATCTCCCTCGAAAACTAGTTTTTTTTTAGAAAACAACATTTTTAAAAAGTGACGCTCACCGTATAAAGCATAATTTTTTTTCCATGAAGGATAAAATTATAATTCTTTTGAATTTATATTTGTAACTCTGATATCTAGTGCTTCCACTTTGTTAGATAGTTTTTTATTGAATATTTTTTCTTTAATCAAGTTTCAAATTCAAACCAATTATAATTCAGACATAACGTGACTGTAACACATAATTTTTTTTGTATGTATAGAAATTCAATTTTTTTTTCTTTGTTGGATCAAGGACTTCAATATCTGGTGCACTAATATTTAAAAAAAAAAAATTAATAATCTACTATTTTTCCACATGTGTAGAACAAAGAGCTTGATTTTCGATGAAAAACCTACATTCACGAGAAATAAAAAATAAATATAATAATTAAATTAAATTTATTTAAAATTATACTTTTTGGGAAGATTATAATAAGGACTACATACTTACAAAAAATAAATTTTAAATGGATTCATTTGATCCCCCAAAAGTTAAGTCAAAAGTGGTTTTTTATCAGCATTTTGATAGGTGTAAAGGAGACTCCATTATAGGTATGGTTTAAAACTAGTGGGATTCTATCTAAGGGTGTTTGATTTAAGGTAGTTCGATCAAACCCTCTTCAATTGGAATTCTTTAAATGGAAACTTTTAAGGCTTAAATCATTATATTTTCTAAAAATATGTGATTTTAGCAAAACAGTTCCTCCTAGAAATTGTAAACGAGCTTTGTGGGATCACCCACAAATGAGCATAACATTCACCAAATTATCAAACAAAAACCAACATAAGAAAACACAATAGGATTAGGATATAAAGATCCTCCTCATGACAACAAGCGTCCTTTTGAATATGGAGACTTCGAGATGATGGTATAGTGATCTTTGATTCTCCTCCTTACTTGAACATTCTCCTTCCATGTGAAGAACCATTACCTTATTCCAATGACAAGGATGCTAGGTTCCCTATGGGTTCTCTTCCTTCCATTCATGATAAAAGAGAAAATAGTAAATGAAAATGACCCTACAAATTGAAGAAACTAAAGTTTCCTCTCCATCCACCACCTAAATGTGAAAGGAGACTTCGATTGCTTTCAAACAAAGGCCTTATACTCTTACCACCTATGAATAGGTTGGCCATCCATCATAAAGATTCTAACATACCATATTGCAAATATCATCATCTTCTTGGCCACCAAACTAGTGAATTTTGGACACTGAAGGACATACTGAACAAGTATCACTTCATTGATACTGACTACTATCCTATTATCCCTTAAACCCCATCCTCTCATCATGCCATAGTCGTAGAGTTTTCTATTATCAATATTTCATGATCCTTTCCCATCACCCACCTTAGCTCATTCTTTCCCTACACTCAGTGGGGGAAAGATGTTGTTAGCTTTGTCCTCATAATGCATTTGTCTTTGTCTCTTAACTACATTATTCATTTTCTGCTTATATTACTTAAGATTGTGAAGTCAATAACTCGATTAATGGTTGACTTTCATTTGAATTGCTAGTTCCTTTTACATTTTCCTTTTTCTTTGGTTTTCTTGTATGTGCGTATCGTGTTCCCTCGTAATGTGTGTTTGATGTTCGCTCTCTTTGTGAAATTCTTCTATTTGTACCTCTATTCTTCTATATGTCATACATTTTGCATTTTATTTTATTTTTCTTTCATTTTGTGTTCTCCTTTTGGGGATGATGCAAAGCATTGAGATGCCCTATGTCTCTTCCATGTTGTCCCAAAAGGTTCCTTTTCCTTTTTTATTATCTTTTTCTTGTTTTTTTCCTTTTGGGGATGGTGCAAGCCATTGAGACTAAAATGTCTCCTTCATGTTGACCCAAAATATTTTCCTTTTCTTTTGCCTTTTTGTATTCATTTTTCATGTGTTTTCCTTTTGGGGATGATGCAAAGCGTTGATACTGCAATGTCTCTTCCATGTTGACCCAAAATAGACTTTGTTTTTCCTTTTTTTTTTGATCTGTTTGTGTCATTCTTCCCGTTATATGTGCTTTGGGGAATGATGATATTTCTAAGCTCTTTACTCACAACATTGCAATAACAAACATACTGAACCCAAATCCATAGATCACTTATGTGTTTGGTGTGTTCCTTTCTAGGGGGAAACCCTCATTTTATTTTGTTTTCCTTTTTTTTTTACATGAAGTAGCCTAACTTAGAAACATATGACTTGGCATAAGGGATTTCCAAGTTAGCTCTTATGTCTTGTTTTTCTATTTTTTTGCATTTTTCCTTTGCTACTTTAAATTAATTTCTCATAGAATAGTGTGTAGAAATTCCTTTAAAGTGGGGGGCATACATTGGCATCATTTCATTTGCATTCTTGGTTCTTAGTGTAGCCTTATCACTTCATACAATGTATTTGTCACTTTTTGGATGGCATTGGGTGTGATGTCCTTCATAAGTTTGATCTATCATAGCATATTGCATTCCTCTTAGTGGTCTGATATGACACACTGCATCCCCTAAGTTGTGAATATTCTATTCTTTGTTTGGTCCTCTCTTGGAGACATTAGAGACAATGTTCCATAAGTGATAAACCTTGCATGAACTTAACAAGACTCCTTTGAACATATTTTAAATTTTAAATTTTACATATTTTCCACCTTATATAATGCAACTTGCATGCCTATGGTACCTTTCTCTTTGTTCATGAGTTCTAAGAATACGAAGCTTTGCTTATCTCCTAAAGCACAAACTGACATTTTCCCTTGTGGTTCCTTGTTAAATTTATCAGGAGGTATAACTTTAATATGGTTGAGCAAGAAGCCCATTCAGTGGCATGAATTTCCCCATGGCCACCTATATATTTTTTATTGCATACCAACTAGTGTATTTACTTCAGCTTTTTGGGTCTTCTCACCTAACGGACCGCCATGAGTTGTTTCCCTAGAGTGATTATGCATTCACTTTTTCTCATAAACAACCTAGATCTAATCCATAACTAGTTGGACAAATGATCAAAGCTTGATCCAATTCTCCCTTTTCTTCTCTTACATTCCTTTGTTCTTATGTTTAGTTTTCCATGGGATCTCCATCTTGGGGGCTTGATCATCCCTCTTGATCATTTTCATTCCATCTTGTTAACATAACTGCATTTGGACCCTTCTCAATATGCATGGCTACTTTAGTGTGAGTTTGAAGCAATTTCATCCTCTCACTAAAGTGGGGGCTAAATGTACCATAGAATAATGGATCATTGACATTTTCATGGTCTTTTAGGTTTTTCTCTTGTGATGTTTGACTTGTCTTGCTTTGATTTAATGTTGCGATGTAACTTATCCATTCAAATTATGTCTTCAATATTCAAAATATGATGTCTTGTGAAGGTGTTGTGAAGTGTTGTAACACATTTCTACACTTTTCTAGACTCTTCTCATTAAAATTCACCTAAAAGTCACCTTTTCATCACTTATCAAGTCTTATTCTAAAGTATTGTAAAGTCTTGTAACAAGATTTCATGCTTTTCTAAGCTTTTTTTAATTATTTAAACCCTTTTTATGCTTTATTTGACCCCTTTTATACACTCATAAGACTTAATTAAGTGTATTTTTGAATGTAAACCTGACAAGTAACATTAAATGTGATTTAATTCTTGACACTCACTTACAAACCCAAGGTGAGACCCATTCACCATGGGTGGTGAATGAGTTCCTCTTGGCTCCAAATTCAAAATAATTCAAATTTTCTTTTGGGTTTTAATATAAAAATAATTTATGTCGGCCTATGATGAGGTATTATTGGGTTATTAGGGAATAAATGTGTATAAATAGGTGTTTTTCTCCTCATTATACATCTCCCCATTCATCAAGCTCACTTGCATTCATTGAACATCAATTAGCATTCAAGCACTTTGCATCATTCAATCAAGAACTTATCAAGCATCTAAGAGCAACCATTAACATATCTTCAGATTTCTTCAACAATGGGGTGGTGAGTTTAGTACATTTTCATGTTGTTTATTCATCATTCCTTTTTCATTTCATTTAATTTCTTCATTAAGGGTTTGATTACCAAAGTGGGATTTGACCAAGGAAAATCCTTATACTCTAACCCTTAACCATTTTCCCCCTTTTCCATGTGTGTTTGTAGATTTTTGTATGCAAATTTATCAATAAATTAGGTTTTGAAAGGTGGTCAACAAGTAAACTAAACCCTATTTCAAGATTGGAGACAAACTACAGTCCATTTTCTACAAATTTGACCTCGTCAACCCGACAAGAAGACAAGTGCAAATTTGGAGCTATAGAATTGACCTTTGATTTCAAAAATTTTTGGAGGAGGAATAACTCACCATCAATGGTGAATGAGTCACACCTTAAGGATGAAAAAGGTGATTTTTTCATATTCCAGTTCCTGATAGTCAGAAACCTATTTCAGGAGATTTTACCAGTAAGAGGACCGATTCGCCATCAATGGCGAATGAGTCCCACTAGTCATCAACAGCGATTTTTCTAGCATTACAAAATCTTCTCAAATCTAAAATTTGTTTCGAGGTGTGCTCCTTTCACTCTCTTTCATTTCTGAGTTCATTTGTGCATGTTTCTTGTTCATTATTGCAAACCTCACTGTGTTTTCAAACATTACATATTTCATTAGTTTTGCATTCATAATCAGTCAAATTCATAATTTATTTGCATTTAGATCATTGAATTTAGTCTTAATTACATCATACAGTCCTCTATTTGAGTGAACCATCACAATTTTGTGGTTTTATCTCTCTACTTTTAGGTGAAAGATCCTAAGAGTGCAAGAGAAGCACATAAAACAAAAAAATTGTTGGTTCAGTACTAGTCCTAACTTAGCTTTCTATGATTTCAAGCCTTTAATATATTATCCTTTTAATTCTATCTTGAATCGGTTGAGATCAATCTTCGAGAATTCCACAAGTTCCTTAGTTTACTCCTCAATGTTAGTCTAGGAGCGTAGGCTTGTGAAAGATATTGGGGTAGTTTTCCTAAGGGCTGAACCAAGAAATAAAAGTGGGGATGGATGTAACTACATGCAAATTGCATTTTTTCAAAAATTTGGCTTTTTGACCTCTTGTCACTTGTGTGACAAGAACCTAGGCTGAACAGTTCACAAAAACAACAAATTAAAACAAACCAATAAAATAGAAATATTAATTCTTACTGACACTAAACTACCTAAAGCAGGTGAAGGATGGAATATCAAAGCCTAGGTTCATACACTGGGCACTTTGGACATACACAAGCCCATTATGTTGTCCTAGTTACATGTACTTTGGAGATGATGTTTTCTCCAGGCTTCCGTCATTCTTGATTAGCAACCCGAGATTTGTCCTTAGGTGGTGTTGGTCCAATGGTGTAGAAAATCGGTGGAAAGGATAGAACCCTCAGTGTAGTGCACAATGCATCAATATTATTCCTATCGGGGATGCATTATGGACCCTTGTGTAGCCTTGTGATGTGTCTCCCGATGATGTGAATTTGTGCGTATGTTAAGGATGTGTGTTAAATATAAAATTTTGTGCTTATGAAGTGATAAAATGGTGTTTTTTATTTCTAAAAAGGCATAAAATTTTGACCTTGTGTCTCTTATGTTATGAGACTTAGCATTGTAAAATGAATAAAGTGGGAAGTCTTGCGTGTAAATGATGAGTATTTAATGAAAAATGTGTGCCTTGTGTGCATAATTTTGTTGTGTTTTGTGTAAGTATAGCATTTTGATGTAATGAGTCAACTTTGATGATTGATCTATGTTGGTTACGATGTTATTGTTGTTATCCATTGATGTGGATTATTGTTTGAAGTGTCTTGGTGGGAGGGGTAGTGTAGCATTACTAATTCATGAGTACCCTGCTACATTGTGATTTCCTCTCACAGTGTGTTTATTGTTTGACACAAATATATATATGTTGCTTGATAATTTGTTTGATGTAGGGTGTAGGTACCAGGCATTGACTCCACCTACACTGTCAAATCTAAGTGTTCCTTAAGACTCAATGCAAATTATGTTGAAAATGGAGATGACAAAAGGTCCCCTACCCTCGTCATTGTCCTTAGAGAGAAGGTGTATCTCGTTAGTCACCCATCAATCATGTTTCTGATTCTTGGTCAATTGTTCTTTTCTTTTAACCTTATTGTTATTGGGTTGCATGATTATTTTATTTTGCTTGTAATTGCATTAAAGGAAAGGTGAACATGGTATTAATTAAAAAATTCTAGGATTAAAGTGTGTATGTTCTATCCTAACCTTGCGACTTCCTAGAGTAAGTCGAACCTTAGGGGGGAAGGATCTAGTGATGTAATGCTAGAGGAAGATAAACTCACACAATATCTTTCAACAAAACTCAAACAATTCTTTCATGTCCATTCAATTAGGACTCTGTTCCATTCACGAAACCATTGATTTCAAACACTCAAACTAAGATAAAAGCATAAAAACCTTGTATTTTCTTCAAAATACATTAGACATCAACCAATTTACTGACCCATACCTTATCAACAACTCAAACTTATGAACTTACAAAGTTGACTGTCCCAATCAACAAACTATGCCTTTGTAATCCTCATCAATGAACAATCTCAAATTCTGCAAGCCCATTCTTTCTGAAGATGCAAAATACATATACAAAACACCTGCATAGACTTATCAAACCATCCATCATACCTTGAGCAAGTTATTTTACCAAACATCAATCTTAAAACCATCAATTTTGATTCCAATTTATGAATGTCATAAATGTGCTACCATGACACTCAAACATAAACTTTAATTTCCAAGGCACAACTAACCAACTAAATGCTTAAGAAATATTCATTTGAGTGAAAATAGCAACATAAAACTCTTCACAAGATCTGCCCTTGCTCACAATTCCCATTTCCTTCATAAACTATCCTATCTCTAGTAGCACTCTTAATATATACTATCAGAATTGTCTTTTCATTCAGACCCTTAAACATCACTACGATTAGCAGTTTGGAAACTCTTTTTAGTGCTTTAAAACATAAATAAAAACCAGTATAGGTTGTCTTGAGAAAACAAATGCAAAACATGACTGTCAACGTTCCATCAGGCCTAATTAGGCTTTGTACATACAAAGGCTTATTGGTCCTTCTATGTCTAGATTCAAATTCACTTAACTAGTGCTTGGAACATTTTTTTTTTGGAATGTACATGCTCTAAAAAATTTATAAAGTCCATTTCCATTGGTATTTACATAAACCCTAAGTGCTTTACTTCCTATACCTTGGTTTACCAAACTGTTACATAGATTTACAGTCTAAAACTTCAAATTTTCACACATCAATCTTAATCACTTGATCCAAAACTCCAAGATTATGAAAATAAATGCTACTAAGTATGTATCCACCAAATATGAGCAAATTTAAATGGAAAAAATGAAAGAAACTCAAAATTGATATGCTATTGTTTACCCTAATCAAGGTTTTACCTATTTTGATAGAATTTGCAATATCTTTATCAAATCAACACCAATTTGCATGAGACAAAGTTTTTTTGGAAGGTGATTGAGATTACTTGAACTTGAAATCAAAAATAAATGAACTCCTACCCATACAGAGCCGTGTGACGACAAAAAAAAAAAACTAAGAAAAAATGCATAAAACAGTGATTTCATTTATTCCTTCTCCAACTTTCAATCACCCACACCCAATACAAATGTACAATGGCATTTTATAGGAATTTCAAACATGAATCTTAAGTTTCTAACTACCTTCAACCGAATTAGAACTAAATGTCTCTTCATCTTCCTAATGTTGCTTTGACAACTTTACAAATTTACATCTTTGTATCACAACTTTTCATTTTTTTTTTCCACAATTGATAAGACTTGACTTTCACACCTCCTAGTGACCTATTACATGTAAAATGACCCTTGAGCAATGTTGACACATCAAAATTTATCATCCTTTCAAAATTTTCTTCATGGAACATGAAGTAGCCAAGGTGCTTCTGCACCATACTCCCAGCCAAAAGAATTTCAAGTTTACTTGAAATTTGAAGTTTTCCACAAAATCGCATGCCTTATATGCTCTGCTTCTGGTCCATTTTAAAATTTCTCTCATTTCCTTCATTTTTACCTTTGGTTTGAACTTTTCCATGCAAATTAGGCTTGTATCTTTCTTCCAACACTTTGTTGTTTCTCAATGTTCATCTCAACATCTTATCTTTATCCTATCTGTTGCATCTTATTCTACAAATGTTTCATGGTCCAAAACATTAGTACAATAAATAAATGATGCACTAAATTGATCACAATACATCCATCTTTTCTCAATTCTTTGCAACTCTCCAAGATCAATTCTTCCTTAATCATTTCTTCATCCTCTAAAATCGGGTCCTTCTTCATTAGTTCTCCTTCATCTTTGTGCTTGGACATGCCTTTGTCTTCTTCATCTTTGAATTCTTCACTTGCATCTTCAAACACTTCTTCTTTCTCTTTCACCTTCATTTGTCTTTTTGCTTGTCTTTTCCTCCTAACAATCTTCTCTATGGGCCATGTAACTCTCTTTTTCCCTTTCAAATTACAACTTGTTACTTGCTTAATCATCTACTCCAACTTCATCATAGACTCTTGGAATTCTTTTTAGAACTCAAACTCTCTTCTTTTTAGGTCTTGCTTTAGTGCCTTTATCTCTCTATCAAATTCCTCTTGTCTCTTTCACCTCTTACTTTCTTCTTCTTCCTGCAAATTCCTCCTCAAATTCTCCATCTTTCAGCAAGTCTCTCCTTGCTTCTACTCAACTTTTCTCAACTTTCTCAGCCTCACCTAGGTCCTTTCAACTTATCCTCAACCTAGTCTTTTGGACACCAACCAGGTTCTTCTTTAACCTAGACAAACACAGCACAAAACCACAAAAATATTTTCAAAGAGCCTTCTAGCTTTAATACCACTTTTATGCAATGCTAAAGGAAGATAAACTCACTCAAACTATCTCTTTCAAAAAAACTCAACCAATTCTTTCATGTCCATTCAATTAGGAATCTTTTCCCTTCATGAAACCATTGATTTCAAATACTCAAACTGAGATAAAAGAATAAACACCTTGTAGTTTCTTCAAAATTCATTAGACATCAACCAATTTATTGACCCATACCTTATCATCAACATAAACAACTCAAACTTATGAACTTACAAAGTTGATTGTCCCAATCAGCAAACTATGTGATTGTTGTCCTCATCAATGAACAATCTCAAATTCCCCAAGCCCATTCTTTTTTAAGATGCCAAAAACATATAAAAAACACCTACACAGACTTATCAAACCATCCACCATACCTTGAGCAAGTTATTTTATCAAACACCAATCTTAAAACCATCAATTTTGATTCCAATTTATGAATGTCATAAATGTGCTACCATGGCACTCAAACATTAACTTTAATTTCCAAGGCACAACCAACCAACTAAATGCTTAAGACATCTTCATTTGAGTGAAAATAGCAACATAAAACTCTTCTCAAGATCTACCCTTGCTCACAATTCCCATTTCCTTCATAAACTTCCCTATCTCTAGTAGCACTCTGAATATATACTGTCAGAATTGTCTTTTCATTTAGACCCTTAAACATGACTATAATTAGTAGTTTAGAAACTCTTTTTAGTGCTTTAAAACATAACTAAAAACCAATATAGGTTTTCTTGAGAAAACAGATGCAAAACATGAATGTCAATGTTCCATCAAGCCTAATTAGGCTTTGTACACACAAAGGCTTATTGGTTCTTCTATGTCCAGATTCAAATCCACTTAACCAGTGCTAGAAACATGTTTGGTTTGACATGTGCATGCTCTACAAAACATCTAAAGTCAATTTCCAAGGGTATTTACATAAACTCTAAGTGCTTTACTTCCTATACCCTAGTTTACTAGACTATTACACAGATTTATAATCTGAAACTTCAAATTTTCACACATCAATCTTAATCAGTTGATCCAAAACTCCAAGATTATGAAAAGGGTATGTGTAGGGTATGTGGCTGATGACCTTTTTTTTACCCAAAATTGATGAAACGAAAAGGGTTTTTAAAGGAGATTCTCAACTTTCCACCAATATAAATTATGCTTTACTTTGAATTTAATAAATAATTATTATTCATTTTCCATTTGAATTATGACTAAAGTCTTGATTAATAGGCTTATTGAAAAAAATCTATATCTTTCAAACAATATCACATTTTTTGAATTTGAAAAATGTGTCACATTCTATGCTTCGCATACTATAGGATTAAAAAAAATGAATTTTATGAAGTTTTGACCAAGTTAATGTGGTTAGACATACGAATTTTTATATTTTTTAAAATTTGTAATAAAAAAATCATAATTAATTATTTACTTGGAACAAAATTGCAAAAAAATATGCATCACATCAGGACATGATTCCTTTACTTATATCTAAAATCTTATAAAAAAATATTATCATTCTATTGTGGTTAGGGTGGTTAGACAGACACCTATTTCTTATTTTTTCTCTGAAATTTAAGCGCTACTGCATTGAAATTTCAAATTTTCACCAAATAGATTTTTTTTTTAAATAAACCTAGTAGTTTAGAAACTACATTTAATTTGCTATAAATTATATTCTTACATGTTTTTGAAATAATATAGATAACTTATTCAAAATTTTACATCAAGTTTCCTAACTCTGATTTTTCTAAATTTTTTGCTACTTAACGGCTACTTTTTCCTTGATGATCCTGCACATACCCAAAACATATGCTACTAAGTATGTATCCACAAAATATGAGAAAATTTAAATGGACAAAATGAAAGAAACACAAAATTGATATGTTGTTGTTTACCCTAACCAGGGTTTTACTCATTTTGACAAAATTTGTAATATATTTATCAAATCAACACCAATTTACAAGAGACAAAGTTTGATTGGAAGGTAATTGAGATACTTGAACTTGAAATCAAAAATAAATGAACTCCTACCCATACAGGGTCGTACAACCACATAAAAAATATAATTTCAAAAAAAAAAGCATAAAATAGTGATTTTATTTATTCCTTCTCCAACTTTCAATCACCCACACCCAATACAAACATACAATGGCCTTTTATAGTAATTTCAAACATGACTCTTAAGTTTCTAACTACCTTCCACCGAATTAGAACTAAATGTCTCTTCATCTTCCTAATGTTGCTTTGACAACTTTACAAATTTGCATCTTTGTATGACAATTTTTCATATTTTTTCCAAAATTGATTCAAGACTTGACTTTGACACCTCCTAATGACCTATTCCATGGAGAATGACCCTTGAGAAATGTTGACACATCAAAATTTATCATCCTTTCAAAATTTTCTTCATGGAAACATGAAGTGGCCAAGGTGCTCCTACACCATGTTGTGCCTCCCCATAATTCACCTAGTCCGTATTGTTGTGTTCATGGTTAGTTGCCCTTGTTTTTTAGACCTTATTAATGGTTGGGTGTTTAGCATTGATATTTAGTGTTAATTATGTTATTCTTGTAATTATTGAATTGAAATAAATTATTAATGGATGACTTGTGGGGAAAGTTAATGTTTATGTGTTGCCTTGTTTAAACTAAGATAATTAAATTAAATTGATTTTTAGAATGTTTGATTAAATTGGAATTAAATAAATTAGTAAATAAATGGAGTTGTAAATAGTTATTGTTATGTGTAATTTTTTAATTAATTCATTAAATTAGATTATGTGATTTAATTGATTTTATAAGTAAAATAAAGATAATATTTACTATTATTATTGTGTGAGAATCAATTAAATTATGGAAAGATAATATAATTAAAAATAGAATAATTAATTGGATGAGATTTTTGGACAAGATGTTAAAGCAAGTTTGAAAATGGAAAAAAGAAGAGTTTGAGCACATGCATAGCTCTGAATGGGTTGCAAAAAGGAAACTTGAACTTTTAAGTGATAACTGCTTGATTTTTGTTTTCGAAAACTAATCTTTTTCTGGGCTTTTAATAATGCTCAATTTGGGGGAAAAGGCTACTCGGTTGATTTTTGGTTTTGAATGAAAAATTTTAGATCTACAACGTTATTTGTCAGGAAAAGTACATGTTGGTTATTGTTTTGGGATTCGAAGAGAATGGATTTTCTGAATGTTTATCGAAGCTTGGGGCAAGAGGTTATTGTTGCGTTAGATTTTATCCTCGATATTTCTCTCTGTTTTGAAGCAAAGGACTCCAGTAGGCTTCATTATACATGCTTGTTGTGTATCTATTAGATGTGAGTGATCTTCCCTCCTTTTATCTGTTGAAAATGATTGTTTGTCACTACGAAAATCTTTGGATCTATTGTAAATCATCGCAGCCACCCCCTATTCAATCTTACCGCCCATTGGCTAGAGAATAACATCATACACTCTTTTAATAAGACTTATAGGAAACAATATATGGTGCTTTATTATAATATGTGAGTTAGTCTATGAAGTCGGGTCTTAGGGTTTGGAAAAAAATACTCTATAAATCATGAAGCCAAGTGTATTTCTATGATCGGTGATTTTAAGTTCAAAACATATAAATTGGCCATAAAAAATTGTTGAATGCATTCGATGAAAACGTATACATTATTTGGTAGGATTCACTACTGCTTACCCATTATTTCTATTAAAATAAAATTGTATATGTTAAGCCTTCGATGCATATATCTTATGATAGAACTTGATAAATCTAGAGTTAGTATGGAATTCGATTTTGTGCATATCCTATGACATGCTTTCAATAGTTTGTATGTATTTTCTTTAGTGTCACTCTTCTTTATCGTTTTGTCTAAAATAGGTTGTCATTTGACACTTGAAACACAATCCCAATCTCCTTTATCATGCAATTTCAGTGGCTTATCTCCTCCTTTCTTCTTTCCTTCAACTTAAATCACAAACTTTATGTTGAATTTAGTCATTGCATGCCTACCTTATTGGGATTGAGATATTGCTTATGCTTTTGGTGTAAGTCAGCCTTGGGTTCGCTTGTCTGGCGCCATGGAGTAATGCCCAACATTACCTTTTTACTGGTTGAAGAATATCACCAAGTAAGCTTCGATTTCCTTTCTCTTTCTACAGATTTCACTTTTCTTTTGTTCAGTATTCCTATCTGATCTATAGGCTTCAAGTGGGTACTTCATGGAGTCCGACATGCTGTGGATTGTTAACATTTTGTAGTTTCCTCTATGCCTAAGTCTAATGCATAAAACTTTGCTTTGGTTCACTGCTCGCACTGTAGTATTAGGACAATCAACTGTTTATCTCTTCTTCCTCAAGTTCGATACTTATAAAATAATGATCGCTGCCATGTTTATTACAGTATTCATTTACTTTGAAAATTCTATAAAGTTTGTATTTCTTAGTTGGCTTTTCAATGTGCTATTTAGAATGGAATTCGATATATATAGATATATGCCTTTTTGTTTGGTAACATCATTGGATCTTGCTTGTTGTTGTGACTCATTTAATTTGTCTTGTATGCAAATATTTTCAATGTTTTTTCTCTTCACTATATTCGATGGAAATAATTTATTAAGGCATTTGACTATTTAGATATGTATGTTACCACAATTTTAATCTGATTCACAACATTTTACAATGAACATTTATATATATATATATAGAGAGAGAGAGAGAGGTAGGTGTACATGTAATTGTATTATAGTTATAGAAAAGAATAATTAGGTTTTATGATTATTGGGTTACATAGATAATCATATTGGAAAGCTAAATATTTATCTATATTTAGAAATTGAAGGGGATAAATGAAGGGGTTTGACTAAATCAATGAAATAGTTTTTCTAAGAAAGTTGGTTATCTTATTATAGTTTTCTTGATTATGCATTTAGTTGCTCTATCACTATTAGAGTGAATTTTAAAGATTCATCTCTAGAAATATTAGTTATATTATGGTTTTACAAATTCATAATAAGGTATATATATAAATATAGGGATATATTTGCATATCAATGTTTATGTATTAGATTATAGTAAAAGGGAAAGGAAGAAAATAGATTATATATATATATATATATATATATATATATATATATATATATATATTCTTTATCATCTATTCAATTGTTTGATTTGAATGTTATTCCTAGATTCAGTTCATTTGATTGTGAATTTATTAGGTTTTCTAGTTTAGGAAATAATTCTTATGATTACATTGGGAAAATGCATTGGAAATTAAATAAAGAAAATTGATTATTATAAATGGATAATATAAGAAATTTAAGATGATATCCTTTTAAAAATGAGTTTTTTCGATATGTTTCCCTATACTTGAATTGTTTATTGGTTGAATCGTATCATGGGTCACATTTGTGTATTATTGTGTGAATGGTTATAAGGTGAAGTTGGTGTTTAGGAAATGAGTTTAGGAATTAAGCAAATAATGTTTTCCCTTGAATGCACTGGTGGGTTGTTGTACTATTGATTATTGTAAGTGATTTTGAGAATTGAGTTGATTGGGTTGACTTTTGAATTGGTTGAATGCTATTGTTGTTGTGGTGGTTGATTTTGTTAAATTTGTTTATTAGCCAAATTTTAAGTTTGTTGGGTAATTAGAGGTTGGGTATCATGTGAGGAGAAAATTGAGGTCTCCCTTGGATGCCCTATTGGTTGATTTTACTATTGGTATTTGTGGTTGATTTGGTATTCAGTTGATTATATTAGTTTTGGTTGAGTTTTAGGATCTCTTTGTGATGTTACCAAGTGCTCATTATTCTACACTTGTTGATTAGTAATTATTGGTAACCCAAGATAGGGGACAACAACCTAGGAAAATCTGCATTGGGAAACCCATATCAAGTCATGAGTGTTTGCATGAGTTTTATGTTGTTCACCTAGAAGTGGGTGGTTTTGTGACTTTGTCATTTTTGGAAAGTGGTTGATCTTTATACTTGGATTGTGTACTTCAGGGTAGGTGGCCTTGCATGGTTTACTTGTGATTGTGGTTAGGGAAATATTTTATTCATTGTTGGTTGTCCTATTGAGTTCTTTGTGAACTGTTGTTCTTATATTTGATTTATGATTATGTGGGTTCTAGCCTTGCACTGTGGAATTGTTAAATGTAGATACTTTGTGCAAGTTGGTGTGTGTCTCACTTTATGTGATAGTTCATGTGACTTTATATATTGTGCAAGTTGGCTTACCCAGTTAATGGGCTATAGATTCATTTGTTGCTAGTAGGGGGAGTGGCTTCCAATGGGGGCTTAGACCCAAAAGTGGTGCCAGGGTAACTCATTGAGAGTTTCTTAAACCAGTGAAAATATTAATAATTAATTATTGGGTTTGGGTAGTATCTCACATTAATCCAGATAATGTAGCCTCACTCATGGCTCAAGTGCTCGTTTAGACTTGAGATGAGTGGGAAGGCCTGGAATGGTAAATATCAACTTCCTTGTCCTCTTGAAAGGTATGTTGATCCCACATGAGTTAGAATGGGGGCCGGGGATTAGTTGAGGTTGCCAAGGTTTAACAAGGATGGGGGTTGATAACCTAGGAAGATCTGCATTGGGTAACCCATATCAAGCTTATGTGATGACACTCTTCCCTATAGCAACCTTGTATGCCTTTTTTGTTTTACCCTTGTTGTTCATGTACCTTTGGAAGTGGTTGTTCTTTATGTTTGTGTTGCATCTATTGTGGAGTCTTGATAGCCTCATTTACTTGACTATTTTATGTTGTGGGTCTTTATTGTCATCTCCTAGCATGGGGGGTGGACCTTAGGGTCCACATGGTTGAGTGGAACATGTTATGCACTCCATTGGGTTCCCAGCAAGAGTTTGTGATGAAAGGATTTGTACCATTTGCAGTGATTCCAGAGCCTTACCATAGTTGTAGCCAGTATTGATGCTATGTATTACATTCAATTCAGTTGTACCACTTAATGTAAATTGGTTATTCTTTCATGTTTCATGCAGGGAAGCATTAATCTACTATTTTAATTATTGATACGATGTAAACTCATATGATAAATGTATTGTATATATATTCTTGGTATTATTAGATTATCATAGATGGATGTTTATGTATTGTTATGGATGTATGTACATTGTGTATTTATTTTATATAATGGTTCTAAAATGATTACTTGCGAGTAGGTATTCATCATTATGGGAACTAGGTCATGTTAGGAAAGTTCACAAGTAATGCATTCATGTTACCTCAGAGGACTAGATAGATGATGTGTATGCATAGTTTCATTATAAGTGTTGGATGTTAACTTACATTTCATACTAGATTTACTATAAAAAAAATTGTGCTATAATTGTTAGTGGTTATGTTGTCCTTTGGGGTTTTCCTGGTAGGGCGTTACATCAATGTAAAGTGCTAAACAAATTTCACACATAATTAATAAGCAATCCAATTAAAACTTTTCTCAAATAATCTGTAGAATCAAATTTGTACAAAACAGTTAACACATTAATTAAATCTAATTGTAAAGTAGTCTGCTAGATCAAATGTATTTGTAGCATGATATCAAAACAAAACACATCAATCACCAATGCATCATATAATAATTAATAGCACATTAAATGGTTTTAGGCTAACATAACGATTTTAGATCAAAATAGATTTAAAACTAGGAAAGTCTCATTACCACACAACACACGGATGCTACAGCTTGTCACTGGGTGATTGAGGAAGTGCACCCTACCTTCTCTGATTTCTAGTGAAGAAAAAAAATCTTACTTTAATCTACTCAATGCTTATGCAAAAATAAGATTTCAAACTCCAGTCTTCCTTTAATCAAAATAGCAACTTACAGATATATATTACTGATTACTAACTCAAGTCTTAGTATACATATATATAGAGATCGTATGTCACTAATTTCACAAGAGACTAACCAAAATGGCATACAATTTTTTGGGTTGTTATGGCCTACAACCAACAACCTTTAAAAGCTTCTTAACAATAGATTTATAGAATTAACATATTTCCAAAAACAAAAAAACTTTAGATTGAACTTTAATCACAAGTGACACATGCTCATGAAATGGTTCTTTTCCTCATTACACCAATGATCCTATTTCTCACATGCATCATCCACCTAATCATCCCTTGTTTTTCATAGTCTCAAGGATAATTAGTAAATAATTAAAGGTTTCAATATATCCTCAAGTTTCTATCCTCTATTTTCATTTTATTAAATACCCCTACTCATTAACAAATAGTGATAGGAACTACAAGGGATTCTATAAGAACAAAGGGGTAAAAATAAAGACACATTTATCCCTCATCATATAGTTTACATCATATGCATTTTTTGGGCATAACATATGCATCGGGTAGGTGTGGGCAATTAAAGAAAAAAATTACATTCTTTTTTAGCCAATATACCTCCTCCATAGTTGTGTCGATTCATATTTATGGGGTAAGAATTCAGAATTTTTTACAATTGAACTGGTCAGATAAAAAGGAAAAATGAATGCAAATGAGGGGTTCAGCAATTAGGGAAAAGTAGAGTTCTTGTTTTTTGAAGGTCTACAATTTAAGTGAAAATACAAATAAGTTTGAACAAGGGGTAGCAATAAAATATGCAAAGGTGTTGTGGTTATTTGATGACTCTAGTAATGTAGTTACACAATGAGATTGCTACCAATGAATACAATGTTTGAATTTCATAATATTCATCTTTCCCTATAAATTATTTTATTACATAATATCAATGGTGAACAAAAACTTGATATTTGTGATTGTGAATGTAAATATTAATTGTAATTTGAGTTATAGATAGTGGAGATCTTTGATTCAAATTAATTTCTATTAGAATTGGTAGTCCCATAGGACCCCTAATTCCTGTCTACACCAAATTGATATCAAAGTAGGTATGACATTGTTTTTGGATAAGAACCCTAAGGACATTTTTATTTTTGTATGACAATGATGAAACCTATAATTGCAGAGGGTTAAAAACAAGGCACAAAGAGTGCATGGGAAAAGAGGACCATAGAATGTAGACCATAATGTATTTAGTGAAATTATAAGAGGCATTGAATCTAGGATAGGATCAAGGTTGGAGGCAATATCATTGATTCAAAGAGGAGGAAGATTCCCAATGGTGGATTTCAACAAGGATGAAGATAAAGAGGAAGCAACATCATTTGATGTGGAAGATGAGCATAGAAATGAGGTAGATGATAAATTTTTGAAAGTAGTTCATAGGATTTGTAGCAAGCCTAGGTTAGACTCCCAAGTTTTTTTGGTACTTTGAATCTAGAAGAGTTGTTGGGATAGATATCAAAAATAAAAAATATTTCTACATGTAGTCAATTCAGGATCCAAAATGGATGAAATACGCAGGCACAAAGATGAAAGGACATGCTTCCATGTGGTGGAAGAATGTGCAACTTGAAAGATGATGAAGAGGTAAAGAGAAAATAAAAATGTGGGAGGGGATGGTTATAAAATTGAAGGAAAAATTTCTTCCTATGGATTACAAACTTGATTTGTTTAAGACGCTGTAAAATTTGAAGCAAAGAGAGAAAAATGTATGGGAGTACACTGAGAAGTTCTATCGGTTGAGCATCAAGCTAGATATGTGGATGATGATGTAGAAAATTTATTAAGATATGTAAATATCCTTCATAATTCCATTCAAGATGAAATGAGAATTATTTGAGTGACTAGTGTGGAAGAGGCATATCAATATGCCTTGAATGTGAGAAAAAACAACAAAATTCTCGTGGTAGAAAAAAGTTTTCAAGAGGAAAAGGGAAAAATATGTAAGGAAAGAAGAGGTGTAGAAAAACTTTCCTAGTGCTAATTCTAAGAAGAGAATGTAGACATATAGTTCAATTTTAAATTACAGCTCATTAAAGATGCACATTAAAGGAATAACATAGCAAAACAAATTTGACTCAACCACATAATGAATATCAGATTTAACGTGGGAACACCCTTTTGGGAAGAAAAACCCACCACACCAAGAAAAGTCACTTTGTATTGTAGTTAACAGTGTTCACATATAGAGTTACAATTTCTTCCTTTCAGATGTCAATTAAGACACTCAATATAGACAACATTACAAACTTGGTTTATCTCATTCTCTATCTCAAACTCACGACTCAACTAGTCATTCTCTTACCACACTATTACAAAATGTATTACACACTTATAGTGTAATTCTTCTGAGAGAATTCCAGACCATCTACATGTCAAGACCGATGCATGAAAGAATACTAAATTAGTTTCATATGTTACAGCATACAAACTATCAATTAGCAGTTTCCAAAATGAGCCATGTCGAAGAGACAATTTCCCATACTAGATCACTAATCATAACAAGTCTCACCGATGCATGCATATCACAATACACTGTTGATCAAAATAGCTATGTTGAATAGAGATTATAGCTTCTCCCACCAATACACTAAGGTATCATTGATGTCTACTATACCATCCATGTGATCCCCACTACCGAGTTAGCATGCCTCACACCATCAATCGATTTCCTCCTAACAATGTGAGTCCCACTATAGTCATTGGCATAACAAAATTTGTCGAAGAGACATCTTCCATAGTCACAACAAACATCCATAGTCTCATCGATGAGAATTCTAAAGAATTCTACCAAAATGTCTAAGAGACATTTTCCAATGTCTCGCTGAACCATCCAGGTCTCTCATATAGGTGCATTTAAGACTTCTACCGGTATGTCGAAGAGACATCTTCCAATCTCTCACCGAACACCTGAAGTCTCTCTGATAAGAGTGTCCCAACCTACCATGAGGATGATGAGAAAACATTGCTCAATGTCCTAGAAATGGTGCAACCTTTCACTGACAAGGTAAACAAGCCACCACAACAAAGTATTTCAATCTGTCAAGGAGACAAAGGAAAAATTCTCACCAATGGAGAAAAATCTTGTCAATAAGGAAAACTTCCATAGACCACCAATGTGGAGACAACCAGTGAGGTCCCACTTACCACACAATGTCTTACTGATGGAGCTAGGTTAAACCATGAAGGCTTCTTGGGATATCAAGGAGACAACTAAGAAATTCTCACTGATGAAGCTCTTTTTGGTAGATAAGAGAACAAAATGATACCATTATCACACCAGTAAGCTAAGACACATTTTCAACATGCTCCCACTTGATAAAGGCTTACTAGCTTTATCAAAAAATGAGATCACTAAATGTCATAGGCCTCAAGACCCATCAAACTGGAACACCACCTACACTTGTCTGTGCTCAACAATTTTGTTAATGCATCTGCAAAATTTTCCATAGTATCCATTTTTTCAAGTTTGGAATTTCCATCCTCCATCATATCCCATACAAAATGATACTGCACATCAATATGTTTTTTCCTAGCATGGAAAGTTGGATTTTTTTCCAAACGAATAGCACTCTGACTATCATAAAAAATGATATTTTTTTCTGCATTGAACCCAATATTAGAGTACAAATTCCTAAGCCAAATGGATTCTTTATAGGCATGTGTTGCTACCATATATTCTACTTCTATAGTAGATAAAGTTACTACAGTCTGTCGCTTACTCATACAACTAACTGCACCATCATTCAATGTGAAGATGTATCCACTGGTGGATCTCCTGTTGTTAATGTCCCTTGCCCAATCATAATTCACATAACCTTGAATGTTGATGGATCTCTGTGACCAACCAAGTTACCATGATAACTCAAAGCGTACTAAGAGGTACCTTTTAAATATCTAAAAACTCTTTTCACAGCATCCCAATGTGTTCTACCTAGATTTTCAATAAAATGGCTAAGAACTCCCACTGCTTGGGAAATGTCTAGCCTTGTATAGACCATTGCATACATTAAACTAGCAAATTCACTTGCATAAGGAACTTTGGTCATGTCCTCCATCTTAGTAGGAGATTTTGGAAAATCTTCAATAGATAACTTTTCTCCCTACAACACTGGAACAACTAGCTACTTTCAATCAGTATACCAAATCTCTTTAGGACAGTATTGATATACTTACTCTGGCTGAGCCAAATCTTTCACTTCCTCTATCTATTTTTATTTCCATCCCCAGAATATACATTGCTATACCTAGATCTTTCATTTCAAACTTTGCTGACAATTGAGATTTTAGATCAAAAATCATAGTCTTACTATTTCCTATGAACAACATGTCACTGACATATAGGGAAATAATAAGAACTTGATCATTTTCAGTTTTGAAGTACAAACAATGATCATATTTTGATCTTACAAATCCCGAAGATAAAAAAAACATGTCAAATTTTTGGTACCACATTTTAGGTGATTGTTTTAAACCATAGAAAGATTTCTTTAACTTGCAAACGATATTTTCTTTACCTTTTTCAAGAAAGTGCTCAGCCTGGGACATATAAATTTCTTCTTCAAGATCTCCATGAAGAAATATTTTCTTCACATCCATCTATTCAATCTCTAAGTCATACATTGCTGCAAGTGAAAAAAGCAATCTGATAGATGTTAGCTTAGCTATAGGAGAAAATATTTCTCCATAATCAATTCCCTCTACTTGGGAATAACCTTTCACAACCAACCTAGCTTTATACTTTTCAACACTACCATCCATACCAATTTCCTTCTTAAATACCCATTTATAGCCAATAGGATTTCGGCCTTTAGGAAAGGGCACCAAATCCCAGGTTGCATTCCTTTTTAGTGATGCCATTTCCTCATTCATGGCTTCCAACCAAGAATTTGAATCAGACATTTCAATTGCCTCCTTCAGATTCCTAGGTTCATCAGTGCTTATAATCAAAGCATATGCACAATTTACATCCAACATGGAAAAATAATACCTTTTAGGTTGTCACCTTTCACGTGTAGACCTCCTCAAAGGCTAAAGTTGAGGTTGTGGTTCTTCTTCTTCATAACTCAAAGCTGCTATAACTCTCCTTAGTTTTAGGTACACTTCATAGTTCCTCTTTATCTGGAGTTTGAGGAATTTCAAGCACTTTTTCTTTCTTTTCTTCTTTCATCTCTAACTGTAGATCCACTGAAGAAGGTTTCAACTCACAAAAGATTACTCTTCTTCTATATACAAACTTTTCATACATAGGATTCTAAAGCTTGTATGCTGTCACACCCAATGTTGTAGCCAATGAAGATACATTTTACAGCATTATTTTCCAATTTATATCTTTTCTCATTTGGCACATAAACATATGTTTCGCAACCAAAGACACTTACATGTCTTAAAGAGGTATTTTCACTAGACCAAGCTTCCATAGGCATTTTTTCAACAAGTGTTGAAGAGCGAGATTGATTTAATAAATAACATGTTTTTGCCACAACCTCAACCCAAAACTTTTGATCCATACCATCATTGCTCAACATCCTTCTCACCCTTTCCATCAACGTCCTATTCAACCTTTCAGCAACTCCATTTTGTTGTGGATTGTAAGGTATTGTTTTATGCCTCTTTATTCCATGGTATTTGCAATACCTTTCAAAATTTGCAGAACAAAACTCACTACCATTATCTATCCTCAAGCATTTAATTTTTCTTCCATTTTTATTTTCAACTAAGTTTTTAAACTCTTTAAATCAACTGAACACTTCTTATTTACTTTTTAGAAAATATACAAATTCCCTTCTCGAATAGTTATAATAAAAGAAACATAATATCTTTATTTCGATAATGAGGGAACATTTATTGGACCAAAAACATCAGAGTGAATATAATTCAAAACACAAGGAGATTTATGAGGACTAGAATAAAATGAAACACAATGTTGTTTTCCATATATACAATGTTCACAAAAATCAAACTCACGGTTACAATCATCAAGCCCTTCAACCAGGTTTTTATTTTTCAAAGTTTTTAAGCCTTTCTCACAAATGTGGTTGAGCCTTTGATTCCAAAGCATGGTTTTTTTTAGGGAGTTTCACTCCAAAGAGTTTGATCCAAGAGGAACTTTGTTCTCCTTCTCTACATGAGCAACCTTTTAAGACTTTACAGAGACACTATTGCATTGAATAGCATGTGCATCCAGCTTGTACAAAGTACCAATTCGAGCACCCCTAGCCAACACCATCGAGCCTCTAGTCATCTTGCATCCACCATTCAAGAATGAAACTTGCACACCAACATAATTCAACTTGCTAACAAAAGTAATTTTGATCCAGACCTGGTATGTGCATTACGCCATCAATTCCTTTAATTCTTCCATCAGGAAATTGAATTATGACTCTTCCATGACCAACAATTTCAAGAGATGAGTCACTTGCCAGATACACCTTTCCACCAACATATGTTTCATACTTCATAAACTAATCAATGTGAGACAGAGGACTCAGGTGATCCCATAATAGTGATTTACAATTTTTGGCCAAACTGGACACTGAAATTATTATTTTTAACTAAATCTTCACATTCGGGCACCTATAGCGGCTAAACTGTGAGGAATTTGAAGATGGTGCAAACTAGAGTCTCGTCAAATTTTGTTTGAAAATTCTAAAAATATTTTTTTCAAAATTTTGGAATCAAATTACTTCTTTTTCCATCTCCCACGAAAATTGTTTTTTTTTCAAAAACAACATTTTTAAAAAGTGACGCACACTGTATAACGCATAACTTTTTTTCCATGATGGATAAAATTCTAATTCTTTCAAATTTAGATTTGTAACTCTGATATCTAGTGATTCACTTGGTTAGATATTTTTTATTGAATATTTTTCCTTAATCAAGTTTCAAAGTCAAAGAATTACAATTCAGACATAGCGACCGTATAATGCGTAACTTTTTTGGTATATGTCAAAATTTAATTTAATTTTTTTTGTTGGATCAAAGGATTTCAATATCTGGTGCACTCATATTTTTCATTTTTTTTTTTGATAATCTTCTATTTTTCCACATGTGAAGAACAAAAGAAATTCATTTTCGATGAAAAACCTATGTTTAATAAAACTTAAAAAACAAATACATAACAAAACCAAAACATATTAAAATTATATTCATTGGATAGCTTGTTCTAGGAATACCATAATCATTTGAAATAAATTTTAAATGAATTCATTTGATCCCCAAAGCTAAATCAAAAGTGATTTTTATCAGCATTTTGATAGGTGTAAAGGAGACGCATTTATAGGTATGGTTTAAAACTAGCGAGGTTCTATCCAAGGGGGTTTGATCTAAGGTGATTTGATCAAACCCTCTTCAATTGGAATCCTTAAAATGGAACTTTTTAAGGCTTAAATCATTATATTTTCTAAAAATATGTGATTTCAGCTAAAATTCATTCCTCTCAGGAATTGTAAACCACTATTATGATAGCACAGGATGTCATATGAAAAGATGCACCTAATTCAATTAGCCATAAATCATCTGATACCTGAGTTTCCAAAACTACAATGAAGGCATTTGCATTGCTCTAAGAAGAATCATTATCCGAAGATTTATTTTTCTTCTTCTTTTTCTCCTCTTTGCAATCCTTACGGATATGACTAGGTTGCCCACAATTTCAGCATTTCACCTTGGACTTCTTGCTAGGAGACTTTGATCTCCCTTCAAACTTTGATTTAGACTTCTTATCCTTCTTGTCTTTCTCCTTCGATCTTCCTTGAATAGCAAGGGCCTCCTTTTCCATCTCAGAATATTTCCTTACATCTCTTTTGAAAGAAATGAAGCAACCACATCTTCCATCTTGAAAGTGGTTGTCATACTCCCAATAACCATCAATGATCCATGGAGTTAGGAAAAGAACATAACAAGAGCATACAACGATCCTCATCATCTATCTTCACACCTATAGATGTTAATTGAGTAATGAGCATATTAAATGTATTCATATGATCAGCCATAGATGCCCCTTCCTCCATTTTCAAAGAGTGCAACTTCTTCCTCAAGAATAACTTATTCACCAAGGACTTTCCCTGATAAATATCTCCAAGTTTCTTCCACAAAGAAGATGTAGACTTCTCTTCCTGAACGTTCAGGAGAACAAAGTTTGCTAGACATAGTCTTATCAACCCTTTGGATTTTTTATGTGCAAGGTCCCAATCTTCTTGCTTCATCCCTGAAGGTTTAGTTCTAGACACAACAATCTAGAGATCTCTATCTACCAACAAGTCTTCCATTTTGAGTTTCCACAACTCAAAATTTCCACCATTGAATTTTTAAAATTCTATCTTCCCTGATGTACTTGCCATATTAATCTATAATTGAAATTACCAGATTCCTCTACAAGACTCCTACTTAAGAATTGGCACAAAAAACCCATCCAACCCACAAGAATAACATGACTGGCTAGGATCTTATACCACTTGTAAGGAAACTAGATGTGTAGAAACACTTTACTAATGTTAATTCTAAGAAGATAATGCAGACATATAGTTTAATTTTAAATTACAATTCATTAAAGATGCACATTAAAAGAATAGAAAATGAGAAAAAAATTAACTCAACCATAGAACGTAAACCACATTTAACATGGGAAAACCATTTTGGGGAGAAAAACCCACCACACCAAGAAAAGTCACTTTGTATTGCAGTAAACAATGTTCACATACAAAATTATAGTTTCTTCCTTTCAAATGTCAATTCAGACACTCAAAACAGGCAGCATTACAAACTTCATTTATCTTGTTCTCTATCTCAGACTTACGACTCAACTAGTCATTATCTTACCACACTATTACAAAATGCATTAGACACTTATAACATAATTCTTTTGAGAGAATTCCAAACCATCTGCATCTCAAGACCCATGTTTGAAAAAATACTAGATTGGTTTCATACGTTACATCATACAAATTATCAATTTGCAATTTCAAAAACAAGCCATGTCGAAGGGACAGTTCCCCAAACTCTCACCGATTAGAACGAGTCTCAACAATGCATGCATATCACAATACACTGTCAATCAAAATAGCTATGTCAAAGAGAGATTCCAACTTCTCCCACCGATACACCAAGGTCTCATCAATGTCTGCTTTATCATCCATGTGACCCCCATTTCTGATCAGCATGGCTTGCAACATCAATTTATTTCCTCCTAACAATGTGGGTCCCACTATAGTCATTGGCATAATAAAGTTTGTCAAAGAGACATCTTCCAAAGTCACAATGAACATCCACAATCTCATCGATGAGAACTGTCAAGAATTCTACTAGAATGTCTAAGAGACATTAGTGAATGTCTCGCCAAACCATCCAGGTCTCTCCAGAAGGCCTGTTCAAGACTTCTACCAACATGTAAAAGAGACATCTACCAATGTCTCACTAAATACCTGAAGTCTCTCTGACAAGAGTGTTCCAACCTACCATCAAGATGACAAACAGACATTGCTCAAAGTCCTGGCGACAGTGCAAATTTTTTCCTACAAGGTAAACAAGCTGCCACAACAAAGGATTGTAGTCTGTCGAGGAGACAAAGGAAAAGCTCTCTCTGACAGAGCAAACTCTTTCCAATAAGGAAAACTACCACAAACCACCAACGTGGAGACAACCAGTGAGGTCCCGCTGACCACACAGTGTCTTTCTGATGGAGCTAGGTGAAACCATGAAGGCTTATCAGGCTATTGGAGAGACAACTAAGAAAGTCTCACCGATGAATCTCTGTCTGGTCAATAAGAGAACACAATGTTGCCATTATCACACCAATAAGTTGAGGCACATTTTCAAAAAAATAGAAGTGATAGAGGTTACCAAACTAAACAATATGAGGCAAGCACATCTCATGCGGCTGTATAAGACAAAAAAGGAAGAGAAGAATCTTCTAGGGGAAGATGATATTATTTTCTTGGTAGAGGATACTTTAGTAGAAGTAGAGGAAGAGGGTTTGGAGGTACATTCTTTCAATTTGGAGAGCAAAGGCATATGTCATTTGAATGGCCACAAATAAAAATAATAATGGAAAAGGGAAGGAAGCTAGAATTCATGTAGTACATGCTAAAAATGAATGTGTGGCTACAACAATTCATGGAAAAGGACCCGAAGAGGGAGAGTCTCTCATGCTATGAAGAGCTTTGATAAATCCCAAGGAGAAGTTGGAGCCAATGCAATGAATGATTTTTCTTAGAACAATATGCAAAGTGGGTGGCAAGTGTTGCCAAATCATAGTGGATAGTGGTAGCATGGATAATATTGGATCCAAAGAGATGGTAGAAAACTTGAATTTAAAAATATTGAAACATCCTAACCCATATCGGATTTCAAGGTTGTAAAAAGATCATATCTTGAAATTACGTGAAAAATGTTTTGTAATTTTTCAAATTAGAAAATGTATGGATGAAGTAATGTGCAATGTGATGTCAATGGATGCATGCCATCTACTTTTTGGAATTCCTTAGAAATTTGATCGAAGATTTTTTCCTGATGGGTGGACAAACACATACCAAATCAAGAAAGATGGAAAGGAATATACATTAATACCAATTCAATAAAGGGAAGAAGTTGAGGGAATCTCCAAGGTTTTTTTTTTTGATAAACAAATTTTAAAGACTTGAAGGGAGGAGGAAGATGTTTGAACATTGTTCCAAAGATTGTAGCAATTGAAACAACAACCAAAAATGAAGAAATACCAATAGAAATTCAAAAAAAAATTGAATAATATGGAGACATAATGATGAAGGAAGTACTTGATGAATTTCAACCAATGAGGAGCATAATCCATTGTATAAAATTGATTCCCAATGCAAGCTTTCCAAACAAATCACCATATAGAATGACACCTATGGAGAATGCACAAATAAATAAGCAAGTGAAAGAGTTGTTGGATAGGGGATCTATTAAAGAGAGTTTAGGTCCAATTTTTTTTCTAGCGATGTTGAAACCAAAGAAGATGGTGAATGGTGAATGTGTATAGACTAAAGAGCCATAAACAAGATAACTATCAAGTACCAGATTCTGATGCACAAGCATTTAGGTATGGTGTAGTCAACATCACACAAAAAATAATTGTTTCAAGAAATCGGTAAGCTTTCATGGTGAATTGTTACATAGGAAGATTTTTAAAAGCATCATAGATTTAATGGTGAAGATTTTGCAGTCATATCTTTCATAATTTGGGAGAATTTAATTTTCTCTATTCTAGGCTGGTGATTTTCAAGAAAAACAATTTTTAGAGTTTTATTAGTGTTGGGGAAAAATGGCTTGGTGGAAAGCTTAGGAATGTTATTTTACACATCCTAACCATATTTCATGCAAAGAGGAGCTTCTAAAAAGAAGATATGAAAAAAGTCATTTTTCGGTGTAATTGTGTCACATTCGCAAAATGTAATTCTTCTTGAATATTGATTTGTGTGAATTTAAACGGACATTAATAAGAAAAAATTCTTTATATATTCCTCCACTTTGAAGATAGAAAATTGAGTAAAATTATATAAAATAAATACAATAAGAAATGTTTATAGTTTATATTGAGAGTTGGCATAGAAAGAGAAGATGAAAATAATATAAATTTGACAAACAATTAAATGGCCATAAGATTCCTTATATTCATTGATGCAAAGAGGGGAGAAGCCAAAGGGTCTCCGGAGTGTAAAGGATAAAAACCAAACAAAAAAAAATGTATTGTGAATAGGCTACACTCCAAGCGGTGGATCAAGTTGGAAGAGCTACAACATTTAAATAAATATATATATATATATAAAGTGCAGCTTGTGTGAATTCCATATATGAGGTAGGAAGGGGTTGTGTAAGGGAATGTATTACCAAAAGAGGAGAGTTAACATTGAATTTTGAATAAGAGTAAAAGAGGTAAGGTACTGTGAATGGGAAAGAGCAGCAGACCAATGAAATTGGTAAGAAAAAATTGAACTATTAATAGGTTGTGCACCTGTGAAGGTTGGAGTGAATGTTTCAGGGGAAGCGATTGAGATTAGAGGAGATAAGATAAGATCTCAGACCAAATAAATTATAGATTATGCAAAGAAAGATTATATAAGTCACGTCTAGTAAAGGAAAGAAAGTGAATAGTATAATAATACAAGGAAACAAATTGATGTATGACTACAAACAAGGGAAGTAATATTGAATTTTGATTTCTTTTGATGAGAGGTTAGACTGTGACGAATGGAATTGAAACTTGTAGACTGTAAAATGTTTATTGCCTATGAATTTTTCCTCCATTATTTAGTGAGTTTTAATTTGGCTAAATTGACAAATGTAATTGTTAATTTAATTGTGCATTGTTTGTGAAGTTTTTTGTAATCTAATAATTTTGCAAGTTGGGGGTATGTGTAGGATCATCATAGAAAAAACAGGCCCTAAAGTGGCAAAAGAATTAGAAAAATCAGAGTTAGGCAACTTGACATAAAAATTTGAATAAGTTATCTATATTATTCCAAAAATATGTAAGAATAGAATTTGTATCAAATTGAATGTAGTTTCTAAACTACTAGGTTTTTAAAGGCTATTTGGTGAAAATTTGAAATTTCAATGCAGTAGTACTTAAATTTTAGGGAAAAAATAAGAAGTAGGTGTCTGTCTGACCACCTAGGTAACCACGGTAGAATGACAATATTTTTTATAATATTTTAGATATAAGTAGAGGACTCATGTCCCGATGTGATGCATATTTTTTTGTAATTTTTCCAAGTAAATAATTAATTATGAATTTTTTATTAAAATTTTTAAAAAATATAAAACTCATATGTCGACCACCTTAACTTGGTCAAAACTTCATGAAATTCATTTTTTTTTTTAATCCTATAGTATGTGAAGAATAGAATGTTACGCATGTTTTAGATTCAAAAAATATGATATCGTTTGAAAGCTATAGATGTTTTTCAATCAGCCTATCAATTAGGACTTTAGTCATAATTCAAATAGAAAATGAATAATAATTATTTATTAAATTCAAAATAAAGCATAATTTATATTGGTGGAAAGTTGGGAAACTCCTTTAAAAAACCTTTTTGTTTCATCAATTTTGGGTAAAAAAAAAGTTGTCAGCCACATCGCCACTTTTTGGCACATCATGATCCTGCACATACCCTTGGGTGTGTGAATAGCTGGTGTGGTGTTTTCATTTGCATCAATTGATATCAGAGCGGGTAATCCTGAGTGTGGAGAGTATCCACCAAGATCTATTGAAGTGAGTAGCAGTTGTGAGGAAGCTCATAGGAGTTGTTTCAGGTGTATGAGGAATCTTCAGCAGCAAGAGGGAGAGCTTGAAGTCATGAAGAATGTGAATTGTGAAAAATTATAGTAGGAAAGATGGGTTGGGTCGTGAGGAGGCCCATGAGGATACTGTTTTGTGAGTAGTATTAGGAGAATGTAAAGGATTAAATGTGTGAAGCAGTGGAAAAAATGGTTCATGAAGAAGTAGGAAAGATTGAGGCAAGAATCAAGAAGTTGGAAAAGAGTGCTAGGAAAATTGAGAGGAAATTGGTAAAGAAGAAAGATTATTGCAGCCTGAGATGGAAGAATGTTAGAAAATATCTGAGAACAACACCTATTGAAGAAGTTGCAACAATGAAATTCCATGAGGAATGCATGTAGAAAAATGAAGAAAAGAATGAAATTGCTAGCAAAGAGGTTGTAGGGAATGACGAAGGTGAAGAAGATTTTTTGGTGCAAATGTTGGCATTTGAGGAATATTGGATGTTAAAGCTCATTGTTGCAATTAAATAGGAAGCAAAAGATGTTGGGACAACAAAAATTTATGAGGCAAATTTTGATTATAAATTCAATTTTGATGATTGGTTTCCTTCATTAATGAGATCAGAGGAGGATGTAGAGAAAGATAAGGGTTTACAAATGGAAAATTTTAGTTTTCATGAAGTTGTAAAGGTAGATAGGCATGAGGATGCATATGTAGTTGCAAATTGGTGGATGGATAATCCATTTTTGTAGGTAGAAATTATGATGGATGTTGCAAATTATTTTGGATGGAGGTGGTTGGTTTGCAGTTGGTTGGATCCCACAAAGGACAAGAGGAGAGTGGAAAGTATTTGGTAGAGGAGGTTGGTTCATCATGTGCATGAGTTCATGAGGGGAAAGAAGAAGAAATAAAAATTTGTAGGGTACTATTTCAGCATTGGAGTATGTTGCAAGTTGTTTACAACTTGAAAGAGTAGGTTTACTACTCAACTCCATTTTGTGAGCCTATGCTCACCAACTCCATACCCAACGTGTCTGATGCAGAAGCATTCAGGTATAGGTGCAATCAACATCACAGAAAAAACAATTGTTTCAAGAAATCGGTAAGCATTCATGGTGAATCCTCGTATAGGAATATTTTTAAAGGAATCTTAGATTTAATGGTGAAGATTTTGCAGTCATATCTTGCATAATTTGGGAGAATTTAATTCTCTCTATTCTCGGTTGGCGATTTTCAAGAAAATTAATTTTTGGAGTTTTATTAATGTTGTGGAAAAACGGCTTGGTGGAAAGCTTAGGAATCTTATTTTACACATCTTGATAAGATTTCATGCAAAGAGAAGCTTATGAAAAAGAAGATATGCAAAAAGTAAAATTTTTGCTGTAATTGTGAAACACTGGCAAAATGTAATTTGATTTGTGTGAATTTAAATGGGAATTAATCAGGAAATATTATTTATATATTCCTTCACTTTGATGATAGAAAATTGTGTAAAATTATATAAAATAAAAACAATAAGAAATGTTTATTGTTTATGCTAAGAGTTGGCATAGAAAGAGAAGATGAAAAGAATTTAAATTTGACAAACAATTAAAAGGCCATAGGAAGCCTTATAGTCATTGATGCAAAGAGGGGAGAAACCAAAGGGTCAGCCAAAGTGTAAAGGATAAAAACCAAACAAACAAAACTGCATTGTGAAGAGGCTACACTCCAAGTGGTGGATCAAGCTGGGAAGCGCTGCAACATTTAAATTAAGATATATATAAAGTGAAGCTTGTGGTATTTCCATATACGAGGTAGGAAGAGGTTGTGTAAGGGAATGTATTACCAAAAGAGGAGAGGTAAAATTGAAGTTTGAATAAGAGTAAAAGAGGTAAGGTACTGTGAATGGGAAAGAGCAACAGACCAATGAAATTTGCAAGAATAGATTGAACTATTGATAGGTTGTGCACCTGTGAAGGTTGGAGTGAATGTTGTAGGGGAAACGATGGAGATTAAGGGAGACAAGGTAAGATATCATACCAAATAAATTATAGATTATTCAAAGAAAGCTTATATAAGTCACGTCCAATAGAGGAAATAAAGCGACTAGAATAAGAATAAAAGGAAAAAAATACATGGAAATCAAGTAGTTGATGTATGACTGCAAACAAGGGAAGTAATATTAAATTTTGATTTCTTTTGATGAGAGGTTAGACTGTGATGAATAAAATTTAAACTTGTAGACTATAAAATGTTTATTTCCTATGAATTTTGCCTCCATTATTTAGTTAATTTTAATTTGGCTAAATTGACAAATGTAATTTTCAATTTAATTATGCATTGTTTGTGAACTTGTTTGTAATCTAATAATTTTTCAAGTTGGGTGTATGAATAGCTATTGTGGTGTTTTTATTTGCATCAGATTCCCTTGCCACAAATGGATGATATGATAAATTTTTTGAGTGAGGATAAGTATTTCACCAAAATTGATTTGAAGAGTGGGTACCATCAAATTTACATAAGAGAAGGGGATGAATTGAAGACTAATTTAAAAGTAAATGATGGATTGTATGAATGGACGTTGATGTTGTTTGGTTTAAAAAATACACTAAGTACCTTTATGAGGTTGATGAACGAAGTGTTGAAACCATACCCTTGTAAGTTTTTCATAGTATATTTGCATGATATTTTGATTTTTATAAAAAAATTATTTGCAACATGTTATGGTAGTTTTGCAAAGACTCAAAGAAGTCATTAGTTAATGTGGGAAAGTTTCACTTCAAGAAAGAAGATTTACTATATTTAGGTTTTTTGGTTTTGGTAGTGTTCTAAAAATGGATCTGGAAAAAGTAAAATAAATTTTTGGATTAGACTTCGCTAAGGAGTATGTTTGAAGCAAGAATCTTCCATTTCTTAGTGAGCTTCTATAATAAATTCATATAGAATTTTAGTGGGATTTTTGCTACTATCATAGATACTATGAAGGGTAATAAAAAGGAATTTATGTGGAAAGTAGTAGCTGAGAAAAGTTTCAAGCTTTTGAAATCTAAAGTAAAGGAGCAGCCCATGTTAGCACTCCCCAATTTTGGTAAACTCTTCCAAGTTGATTGTGTTGCAAGTCATACATCAATTGGAGGAGTTTTGAGTCAAGAGGGTAGAATAATAGCATATTTCAATAAGAATTTAAATGAAGCAAAAATGAAATATTTCATGAGTGATCAAGATTTTTATGCCACTGTGCAAGCTCTTAAGAAATGTTGAAACTACTTGCTATTGAAGGAGTTTTTTTTTTATATCGACCATCATGCATTGCAGTTCATAAAATGCCAAGGTAAACCTAGTCAAAAGCATGTGAAGTGGGTTGAATTTCTTGAATATTATTCTTTTGTATTCAAACATAGAAGTGGTAAATCCAATAGCATAGTTGATGCACTAAGTCAAAGACATTTTTTCTTGACTAAAATGAGAGTGAATGTTGTTGGTTTTGATTCTATGATGGAGTTATATGATGAGTATGTTGATTTTAAAGACTCTTTGACAATTTATAATAATCTCATGGAAAGGGATAGAACTCCATAGATGGAGTATTTTGTGCATGAAGGTTTTTTGTTCAAAAGGAAGAGATTGTGTGTGTCTCATGGTTCAATGAGGGAAAATTTAATAAGGGAGAAATAGAGTGGAGGTTTGGGTGGTCTTTTTGGAGTGGACAAAACTTTGGCATGGTTGAATACGAGTTATAATTAGTTTGGTATGAGTGTAGATATAAATAATATGGTACAATATTGTTAGGTGTGTCAATATGCTAAAGGAGTGATGAAAATAAAAGGTTTTATCAACCATCACCAATACTGGAAAGACAGTGGGAACATATAAGTATAGATTTTATTTCAGGGTTACCATAAACACACAAAGGTAATGATTCTACTTTTGTTGTGGTGGATAGATTTCCTAAATTGGATAATTTTATCACATTTCATAAGTGAAATGATGCTTCCCACATAGCTACTTTATTTTTCAAGGAATTGGTTAGATTACATGGCTTGCCAAAGAGTATTATTTTAGACCAAGACACCAAGTTTGTTGGTCATTTTTGGTGTACCTTTTGGAAGAAAATGGGGACACAATTTGGGTTTAGTTCATCCTACCACCTAGAAATTGATGGTCAAACCAAAGTTGTAAATAGAAGCTTGGGAAATTTACTGAGCTTCTTAGTAGGCGACAAACCAAATCAATGGGATTTGACATTGACACGAGAAAAAAAAATTCTTACTATAACTTGGTCAATCAAAGTGTGGGTAAGAGTCCATTCCAAATTTTGAATGGTTCCAACCCAAGGGGTGTGTATGAATGAGATATAGCACACATTTGGGTAGAAAAAGTGTTGTAGAGAGAGACTTTGCATAGTATATCCATTATTTGCACAAAGAAGTGAAGGAAATTTTGGAAAAGAGCGTCACCAAATATAAGGAGTATGTTGATATACATCAAAAGGAGTGTAGTTTATAAAATGGATCCCTTGACATTTTCACACTCATTTGGGTCCTCCTTGTGGATTTTGGCTTAATGTTTCCTTGATTTAATGTTGCAATGTAGATAACCCATTCACATTAGGTCTTGGGACCTTGTGAATTAATGGAATTTAATGGTTCCTTGCTAAATTTTTGTAATGGTTCCTTGCTAAACTTTTGTGAAGTGTTGTAACACACTTTCACACTTTTCTATGGTTTTATCAATTAAATAAGCATAATAAACATAATTTTAATCAAAACCAACCTTAATTTGGAATTATATTTAGAGTGTTGTAAAGTTTTGTAACACAACTTCACATTTCTCTAGGATTTTCCATAATAATTGGGCTTTCTTATGCTTTAATTGGCCCTATTTTGCATCCACAAGCCTCATTTATTGCATCTTTTCAAGGAAAATCCTAACACAAATCATTGACCAATCATAATTCAAGTGTTCCTGGCTTGTGTGGACCAAATTTAGTGTTGGGGACTCATGTGAACCACCTTGGGCGAATGAGTCCCACCTAGGTATTTTTGGCCCCAATGCAAGTTTCACACATTTCTAATCACTTATCATTTTTGGTCCCATACATTATGTCTAATGGGATTCATTTGCCACCTTGGGCGAATGAGTCTTGTGTGACCAAAATTCAAATTTTTGGTGGCATTTTATTCTCCTAGATCTGATGTTGGCTTGTAGTGTTGTAATTTTGGGAATTCTTGCATAACTAAGTATAAATACAAGGTTCTTTTACTCATATTCAACACCTAGCATTCAAGAAGGTTCACAAGAGCATTCAAGGAATTTCAAGGGAAACTTATCAAGCATTTTAGAGAATTCTTCAAGTTCTAATCATCATGTCAAAGATTGCATTCTTCATGTTTGTTATTGTGCTAATAATTGTGATGTACAGATCATGATCCAAGCAAGTGTTTCAAGCAAGAACAACATCATTCAAGTGAGAATCAAGAACCACATCCTTTGCAATGATTTCAAGCATACTTGCAGCACCTTAATTCTAGGGTGTAGTGAGTTGAAACAATATTTTTGGTTCATTCATCATTATCCATTCATATTTGCTTTCATTTCAAGGTTTAATTACCAACAAGGGGTTTGACCAAGGAAAACTCCTATTCACTAACCCCCACAACATTTTCCCCTCTTGTCTGCAATTTTGAGGGCTAGGTTCTACATTTTTCAAGAAGAAAAGTTGGAGAAAAGTTTTTGAACCCCTAAAGTTATCATCAATCCTTGGAGAAGCCTGGAGAAGGTCTATAGGTGGCAATTTACAGTTTTAGATTTGAAAACTAGTCAAGAAGAGCAGAGTAGACCGAGAGGAAAAAAATCCAATTCGGAACTTCTAGAAAATTAGAAGAGGATTGATTCACTACTATTGGAAAATGAGTCCCACTATATAGGCCTGACATAGATTTTCACAGATTCGAATACCCTTTTGGCTTAAACCTGCTCTAGTGCATTTTCCTGGAAACTGGATTGATTCGCCTAGCTTGGTGAATGAGTCCCAATCAACATTAATAGTAGATTTTATAGCATTCCAGACCTCCATTCTTCCTTCTTCATTCTCCTAGGTATACACTTTCTATTTCACATCTTTCTGTTGCATTGTATTAATCTTTCTAGGTCATTTAGAGTTAGTTTACATTCAATTAGGGTTTTGTATTACAACTTGCACTGCATTATCTTTTGCAAGTCTAAACTTGGTGGTGAACCCATCATTAGATATCATTCAGCCTTTAGGACAGTCCCTTTGCAATATTTAAATCTCATTTGCATTGAAATCTCAAGCGTTTGTTCTTGAGTGAAGTATGTGAAGAATTTCCTCTCTCCTTTTAGGTCCAAAACCCTAAAGGTGAAAGAGAGCACAAATTTTTCACCATTTCATTTTTGTGAACCTACATTTAGAGCATCATAATTCATATTTGGAGTGCATTTACATCTTATATTTAACTTGCATTAACATTGCATTAGTTTTTGCATTGGTTAATTTGTATTCTATGGTTCACATTTTGCATTAGTGAAAAGATCATTTAGCTTGAATTTTTGCATTAAAAATTAATCAAATTCTACATTTGCACCTCAAATTTTCATTAGAAAATGGGTATGTGCAGGATCATCATGGAAAAAATTGGCCCTTAAGTGGCAAAAAATTTAGAAATATCAGAGTTAGGCAACTTGACATAAAAATTTGAATAAGTTATGTATATTATTTCAAAAATATGTAATAATAGAATTTGTAGCAAATTGAATGCAGTTTCTAAACTACTAGGTTTGTTTAAAAATAATATATATCTATTTGGTGAAAATTTGAAATTTCAATGCAGTAGTACTTAAATTTCAGAGAAAAAATAAGGTGTCTGTCTAACCACCCTAACCACAATAAAATGATAATATTTTTTTATAAGATTTTAGATATAAGTAGAGGACTCGTGTCCTAATGTGATGCATATTTTTTTGTAATTATTTTCCAAGTAAATAATTAATTATTATTTTTTTATTATACCTTTTAAAAAAAATAAAAACTAGTATGTATGGCCACCTTAACTTGGTCAAAACTTCATGAAATTCAATTTTTCTTTTGTTAATCCTATAGTATGCAAAGCATAGAATGTGACACATGTTTTGGATTCAAAAAATATGATATCGTTTGAAAGCTATAGATGTTTTTCAATCAACCTATCAATCAGGACTTTAGTCATAATTCAAATAGAAAATGAATAATAATTAGTTATTAAATTCAAAGTAAAACATAATTTATATTGGTGGAAATCTGAGAATCTCCTTTAAAAATCCTTTTCGTTTCGTCAATTTTGGGTAAAAAAAAAAATTGTCAACCACATACTCATCATATTGCCACTTTTTGGACCATCATGATCCTGCACATACCCAAACATAAAAAGCATAAAATTCAATTAATATTTTTAAAAAAATTTCAAAAAAATTAGTACCTAGACTCATTCACCACCTTGGGTGAATCAATCCCCCTGCATATTTTCCACCGCATTTTCTGGCATTTAAAGTTCATTTTCTAAGTTTTTTATTTGTTGTTTTTGTTTTTTTGTTTCACTTCCAGAATTTTTGTTATAAGAATTTAATTCTTATTAGCCTACATTGCATTTACATTCACTCTACATTTAGTAGCCTTTGTATGAGTGTTTGGTGTCCTACTGCTAATACCATAGTAAGAAGAAGTTTGATACTCATGTCATCCTGCAATAGTACAATTGTTGTGGATCTTTGGTTATCTAGAGCTTCCACTTCTAGTATTGACACTAGTACACTAGGCATGGCTAACACCCTTAGCATCTCTTTGACTCGAAGTAGAATGCAAGTTGAAACAAGGAATGATAGTATCCCACAAGAAAACATAATTCAAATTCATGAAGATTTAGTAAACTTACAACATCAAATAAGCCTTGAGAACATTTCAACTATTACAATTCCTATAATAGAAAACATTCATCGATTGCTTCAAAGTGAAGATGGCCTGGACCTTGTGAAAAACATAGTGCAAATATTTTGAAAGCATCTTCCCTCAACCACTAGTTTTCCTTTACCAACAAGCAATGTTACAATTCAAGGAACTCAAATTCCTCCTCCCATAACAATTGCCTCAATACTTACCTACACCAATCCTCAAGTCACAACAACAATGAAACAAGTTAGTAATGTGATTACTTCCCTAGGTATTCCTGTTAGCATCCCTAGTTCCTATGTGGCATCACAAGTTATATCTCCTACCTTACCACCTATAAGCATTCCATTCACTTGTCCTATGAACACATACACCCATTCACCTTTATCACTTCCATCTCATAACACAAGAAATTACCCTCTCATAACTCAACTTTTCCACACCATGTCATCCCTTCAAAAGCAAATTTCCACCATCAACCAAAATCAAAATGGTCTAGCTACATATTACGTCAAAAGTAATCAATTATCCTTGGAGATATTGTGAACACCAATTCCACAAGGTGTAGAGGTGCCTAGATTTGAGAAATATCGAGGGAAGGGAGATCCTTCTAACCATTTTAATTCCTACATTGCCTTATGTAGTGACTTTTTCCTTGATGATAAACTTTTGGCAAAACTTTTTCCTAGGTCCTTGAATGATGCAACCTTGGAATGATTCTCTTCTTTATTAAAAAAATCAATTCGTTCATTTAATGAACTTTTTGAGGCATTTTTAAACCATTTCCAAGTGCATATGACTCCCAAGATGACCTTGGCTGATTTCATGAGATGCAAGCAAAAAGAGGAAGAAAAGATAATTGATTTTATATCACGCTACCAATCGTTGTATTCCCAAATTGATGTCAAGGTCCCTGACCCACAAGCTTACCATGATGAAATTCCCATCCTACATGCACCCATGTACTACCCTTTGTGATTATCAAAATTTGGTGATTATCAAAATTTGGTTAGCAATCGAGATACAAAGTCCACTTCTAGCCGAATCAAGAGATTCGAGCCCGTAAACCAAAATACTTCCCAACCCTTTAGAAAACAAAATAAAGGGTTCCTTCAATTTAACCATCACCATTAAACCACTCAAAATATCATTAACCAAGTAGTTATTGTTAAAGACACAATGTCCTTTAGCTATAGGGATCCCAAAAGATAATTTGCTCCCTTGCCTGATACCCTTCGTAACATTACTTTTAGAACAACAAATGATTACCTTGCCTCCTATCAAAACACCTGACTCTAATAAGCCCCTAGTCCTAAGCTTTAATTCAAATGCTTATTGCCACTATCATTGGAAAAATGGACTTGACACGGAACATTGCAAGTGTCTTAAACATCTTGTGCAATACCTCATTGATTTCGGTCATCTATCCATTGTAGGTGTTAGTAATGAAGGAAGTAATTTTGTTGCCCCACTGAACCAAAACTTACAAATTTTCACCAATCCCATGCCAAAAACATAATATTTCATTTGTCAAAGCTAGCAAAACTACAAAGAATGATGTGATGAATGCTGATATAGATGATCAAAACAATGATCCTATTCTAAATAATGTTATCAATGTCAATCCTATAAATGAAATGGTAGGGGTGATAGATGTCATCCTCGTAACAACCTGGAACCTATGGAAAAATTATGAGGGGGAATGAGTGATGTATTCACACCCACTTTCCAAGAGATTCCACCCAAGGATAACCCTAGAGATCTCAATGCAAAGGTGATTGAAATCTTGCAATAGGGTTGTCCTAGGAATTGAATATCATCTAATGAGGGGTTCCCCACCAAGTTTAGACTTGGAAAATACAATGCAATGCAAGTTGTACTACAAAACCCTAGTTGAATGCAAACTAACCCTAAATGACATAAAAAGATGAACAAAATGTAACAAAAAGCTATGAAACTGAAAGTGTGCACCTAAGAGACTGAAGAAATCAAAATGGAGGTTTAGAATTATAGAAAATTTATTGTCATAGTTGACTAGGACTCATTCTCCAAGTTGGGAGAATCAGTCCAGTTTCAAGGAAAATGTGCAGATATAGATTTCAACCAAAAGTGTATCCAAATCTGTAAAAATCTTTGTCAGGCCTATACAGTGGGACTCATTCACCAATAGTGGTGAAGCAATCCACATCTACTTTTCTAGACGTTCTGAATTGGATTCTTTTCCTCTTAGTCTGCTCTGCTCTTCTTGACTGGTTTTCAGAACCGAAACTACAAATTGCCACATGTAGGCCTTCTCCAAGCTTCTCCAAGGCTTGATGACAACTTTAGGGATTTTGATGAATTGACAACTTTTCTTCTTGGAAAATATGCAACCTAGCCCTACAAATCACACACAAGAAGAGTGAAAAAAATTGTGGGGTTAGGGAATAGGGGTTTTCCTTGGTCAAACCCCTTGTTGGTAATTAAACCTTGAAATGAAAGCCAATATAAATGGAGAATGATGAATGAATGAAAGATAATGTTGCAACTCACCAAACCCTAGAAATAAGGTCCTACAAGTATACTTGAAATGGATACAATGAATGTGGTTCTTTAATTTTTCTTCAATGTCATAGATCATGTTTGAAATGCATACTTGGATCATGAATTCTACATCAAAATTGTTATCACAATAACAAAAATGATGAATGAAATATTTGACATGATGATCAACACTTGAAAGATGCTCTAAAATGCTTGATTATCTTCCCTTAAATGCCTTTGAATGTTCTTGTGAAAGCTCAAATTCTCTTGTGAGCTCTCTTGAATGTTAGGTGTTGAATATGAGTGAAAAAACCTTGTATTTATATTTAATTATGCAAGAATTCTAGAAATTACAACACTACAAGCCAACATCAAATCTAGGAGAATAAAATCTCGCTGGAAATTTGAATTAAAATTGAATTTTTTTCACACAGGACTCATTTTCCCAAGTTGGCGATTGAGTCCCATTAGACATAATGTATGGGACCAAAAATGAAAAGTGCTCAGAAATGTGTGAAACCTACATCGGGGCCAAAAAGACATAGGTGGGACTCATTCACCAAAGGTGGAAAATGAGTCCCAAACACTAAATCTAGGCCACACAATCTTGTAACACCTAAATTATGATTGGTTACTGATTAGTGTTGGGACTATCCTCAAAAAGATGAAAAATTTGAGGCTTTTGGATGCAAAATAGGGCCAATTAAAGCATAAGTGTAACAAATATTTTTGGCACCTACTTTCTTTCTATCACTCCTAGGGTTTTTCACCTAGAAGGAGAAAGGTGGGCCAAAAATGATTATGTTCTCATTAGAGGAAATGGAAAGAGGGATATGAAGTGTGTGTGTGGATGTGTATAAATGTTTAGAACTTAAAGAAAATGTAGATTAAGGAATGTATTCTAACCTAATGCAAAAGTGTTGAAAAACATAATGTGTATTCAAACTATTTAACTAGAAATGCAAACAAACTGTAACTGAAAGTAACCCAGTTGAAGATATGAACTTGTAAAATAGAAGAGGCTAGAATGAGGCTCTGAATACTTGCAGAAATAACTAGAAACACTCACTAGGACTAATTCTCCATGCATAGCGAATGAGTCTTGTTTTTGCCAGAAAGTGTTAGAACCAGTTTTAGGGAATTAGGTATCCAAATCAAAAGAAATCACTAATCAAGCCTAGAAATGGGACTAATTCACCATCAATGGTGAATGAGTCCTCTTCTAGAAAACAAAGAAATATGGATAGGATTTTGTGGCTTAGGATCTACAATTTTGTTTCTATTGAATCCTCGGATTTGAATCTATAAAACTAGATCTGTAGACTCTCTCCAAGCTTGAAAAAGGGTTTGAAACACCTTGAATGACTTTGATGATATATGTACACCTTTCCTCATCTTTCCATTTGATAAATCTACATACACGAACACATACAAAGGGGAAAAAGTGTTGAAGGTTAGGATATGGGGGTTTTCCTTGGTCAAACCCCTTTAGGTAATTAAACCAAAGTGATGAAAAAAAGTAATGAAACATGAAACAATGGAGATGAGTACCTTTCCATGGTGATTTATCTTGAAATTTTGTAGCAATACATGAATATTCAACCCTTGAATTCATTAGAAAGCTAATTTGATGACTTCTAATGAAGAAACCCTAGCTTGCTTGACTTTGATGAGAAGATAGATGATGAATTGATGATGAGAGATGTAAAAATGAGTTGTTAGATGTAAAATGAGGATAAAAACACTTATTTATATACAATTGTGCCTTAGTATCCTGATTATACCTCATCACAGGCCGACATGTAGTGAAATTAAACTTTAAATTTCACTTTTTCTTGCTCAAAGGTCAAAATGAGGCTAGGTAGGACTCATTCGCCACACATGGTGAATGGGTCCCACCTGGATGGGACTGATTCACCATACATGGTGAATGGGTCCCACAGGGGCCATTCCAATATCTAAGAAGCTAGGAGATAAGGAAATAAGGTTTAAATTGCAACTTTGTCAGGTATTTGATCAATTTGAACCTTGGGATGCACAATATGGGTTATTAGGGACCTATTAGTGATGATGTAAATATCAAATAGGGCTTGGGACACAAAAATCAATGTGAAAGTGTGATTAAATACACTTTACAACACTAAAATGAGGTCCACATAGCCTAGGAATGCACAAGAACCAATGTGAATGTGTAAGACACATTACAACACTAGTTTATTATTAAATTTAAGTTAAGAACCTTCTAGATTAATGCAATAATGTTATTAAACATGTTTAATAATGTTGAATCGGGGAGAAATAGGTTTATTAAGTCTAGAAAAGTGTGAAAGCATCTTACAACACTTTACAACACCTTTACAAGACATCATTAAAAGAATGTTATTCAATTTATAAGTGTCCAAGACCTAGTGTGGATGCATAAAATGCCTCACAACACTAGATTAAGTCCTCATTAAGTCCATTTTATCATGAATTAATCCCATGTCAAGCAAAGGGTCCTTTTTTCTATGGCACATTTAGCCCCCACTTTAGTGAGAGGATGAATTTGCTTCAAACTCACACTAAAGTAGAAATTCAAGAGAGATCCTCATGCACAGATGCAGATGACAAAGAATGAAAAAGATCAAAGGAGGTTGTGCAAGCCCCTAGGATCCAAGATCCTAAGTCAAGCTATGAAGATACAAAATCATGCAATGAAGAGAATGAAAGATGGGGTAGAAAAGATGTACTCACTTTGGGCCGATGGAACTTCTTGGTTGTCTATCAGGTGAGAAAGGCCAAAGGCATACTCACTCTAGAACCACAAAACTAGTTGTCCGTAGGGTGAGAAAGCCCAAAAAGGTAAGATACATACATTATTTGGTATGCACTCACAAAACACAAAGGTGGCTATGGGGAAAATTCATGCTGCTAGGTGGGCTTCCTGCTCAACCATGTTAAAGTTATACCGCCTGATAATTTTAACAAGGCACCACAAGGAAAAATGTTCATGAACAAAATGAAAAGTACCAAGGTCATGCAAGTTGCGTTATGCAAGGTGATAAAAAGGAAATGCAAAATGTAAAATGAAAAATGCACAAATATAAAATGTAAAATGTAAGAGAATGAAAGATGTTCAAAGGAGTCTTGTTCAGTTCATGCAAGGTTAGTCACTTAGGGAACATTGTGTCTAATGTCTCCAAAAGAGGACCAATCAAAGAATAGAATATTCACAACTTAGGGGATGTTGTGCATCGCATCAGGCCACCAAGAGGAATGTAATAAGCTAAGAAAGATCACACTTATGAAGGACATCATACCCAATGCCATCAACAAAGTGACGAATTCATCACATAGACAACAATGCTACACTAGGAAAAAAGAATGCAAATGAAATATGGTAATGTATGCCCCCTACTTTACAGTGGTTGCTAACACCATTGTTGTGAGCAATTGATTTAAAGTATAAGAGAATAACATGAGAACTTATCCAAAAAGTCCTATGCCAAGTCATATTTTTTTGATAAGCTCCATCATTTAAAGAAAGGGAGTATGTCACACGCGAGTTAATCTTAAGACATTTCATTCACATCTCAAGCTTTCTCTTATATGTTCATGAAAATTTAACAAGTAGTCGAAAGAGACAATGACAAGTGACATACAAGGGATAAGGATGTCTAACTCTTTTCCCCCCACTGAGTGCAGGACAAGGATGAGCCTAAAGTGGATAATGGTATGCTATCCCTTGCAAGGGATGTCAAACATGTAATAGTGAGAATGTTATGATCCTACAACTATTACATGGCAAGAAGCAACAACTAATTTAATTTATGTATTGATTTAGGATGTAACAAGGGTAAAGGTTTCTTGGAAAAATGGTTGGTGATAGTATGGATGTTGAGTGAAGGTTTATTCGATGGGTTGATGGCTATGAAAGGACAATCATGATGAATATGAGTTAGAAGAATGAGGTTAGGTATATTGTGAGCTTGCATAGGGTGATGATTAAGGGTTGAATTGTGTTGAGTAACAAGAGTGGTGAGGATATGAGAAGAAGGCTTGAGTTGGTTATTTGTATTCTCGAAGGTATCATTCTTATGTGCCATAATATCAACCTAAGGAGGAGATCTAATAAGTTTATCACATGTCATAATGGGATTTGGAAAGATAGCTTCATCACTCATAGGGGAGGCATCAAGAGAAAGATAACTAGGAGTTTCATGGTTACTAGTGATTGGACTCTTTTGTTCAAATAGATCTTCCATCATGATAGCTTCTAACACTAAACTATCTTCTTTATGTGTAGAAAAGATAGTAGGAGAAGAAAAGGGTGGATTGTCATGATTATCGATACTAGGTAAGGTAGGAGAAATGATTTCAGCTTTGTTTGTCATAATGTTGTTGCAAGGAGGAGGAGGAGGAAGACAAGCAAGACTTGCATGATCTTCAATAATTGTGTCCTTTTTCACCAAGATATCTACATTACCAATGGTGAGAGACATTAGGAGAAGAACAAGTATGATTATCATTATTATCGTTGCTTGCATCCTCTTGTGTCAAAACTTTAGTGGATGAGCTAGAAGAGATGAAGACTTTAAGAGCTTAATCTAACATGTCTAAGTCATCACTACAAAAAATTTTAGGGGATAAGTTATCATCAATTTGTTTAAGCTTCTCATGACAAGATTTAGAGGATGAAGTGAGTGAGAGGACACCCTTAAGGGATTCATATAACTTATCAACATCATCACTACTAAGTGGATTGGATGAGATGTTGTTTCGAATTTGAATCATTTGTTTAATTAGATCATTTGATGTGTTGTGTGATTTATTGTTTATATGTGCTAATGTTTCCTCAATGTAAGTTGATCTAAAAGGACTACGAAATAGAGTTGAAAATGGAACTTGGAAGAGTCTAAAGGCCATGAATGTAAACAATTCTTATTGCTAATGATTTAAATGTATGAGAAGCTATGAAAAATGCAATTGAAAGACACGGGATGCAATGCAACTTTTCATATTTCAAACAAAGTAATTTACTGATGAAACTTAGCAATAATTTGCAAAATGAAAGATTGGAAATGCAAATGTGAATTTTAACCATGCATGAAATGAGATATTTGAAGAAAGATGTGAAAAAATGCATGCTACAGAATTGCAACTGACTAATATATACAAGTGAAGGCACCAAAAAAAATCCTAAACACAAATTTTTGAGTTATGTAAAGTGTTGTTTCAGGGGTCAGAAGGGACTGATTCGCCCAGGGTGGCGAATGAGTCCTAGTAATGACTTTTTTCAAATTTTTCAGAAATTTATAACTGATTTTGATGTTCTCTAAGTGCTATGATGTAGGTCTAAATAAAAAATACAGAATTTTAGGACTTTTCAATGATTAAAGATGCAAAAATGCAACCTATCATGCACTTTTACTCATGCAAAAATGGAACCCTGGAATGAAAAATGCAATACGAGAAAATATAGGATGGTTAATGGACTCCAAAATTAGAGAAGAGTGAATTCAAATAGCAGGTTCACCAAAATGTAACAAACATTTTTGGCACCTACTTGTTTTCTATCACTCCTAGGGTTTTTCACCTAGAAGGAGAAAGGTGGGCCAAAAATGCTTATGTTCTCATTAGAGGAAATGAAAAAATGGATATGAAGTGTGTGTGTGGATGTGTCTAAATACTGAAAACTTAATGAAAATGCAGATTAAGGAATGTATTCTAACCTAATGCAAAATTGTTGGAAAACACAATGTGTATTCAAACTATTTAACTAGAAATGCAAACAAACTATAACAGAAAGTAACCTAGTTGAATATATGAACCTGGAAGTTGGAAGAGGTTGGAATGAGGCTATGAATACTTGCATAAATCTCCAAAAATGCTCACTGGGATTGATTCGCCATGCATGGCGAATGAGTCCTATTTTTTCCAAAAAGTGTAAGAACCAGTTTTTGGGAATTGGGTATCCAAATCAACAGAAATCACTATTCAAGCCTAGAAATTGGATTGATTCACCATCAATGGTGAATGAGTCCTTTTTTGGAAAATAGAGAAATCTAGACAGGATTCTGTGGCTTAGGATTTGCAATTCTGTTTCTAATGAATCCCCGGATCTGAATCTACAAAACTGGACATATAGACTCCCTCCAAGCTTGAAAAAGGGCTTGAAACACGTTGAATGACTTTGATGAGATATGTGCACCTTTCCTCACCTTTCCATTTGATAAATCTGCATACACAAACACAAGCAAATGGGAAAAAGTGTTGAAGGTTAGGATATGAGGGTTTGCCTTAGTCAAACCCCTTTAGGTAATTAAGCCAAAGTGATGAAATAAAATAATGAAACATGAAAAAATGGAGATGATTACCTTGCGATGGTGATTTATGTTGAAATTTTGTAGCAATACATGAAGATTCATCCCTTGAATGCTTTAGAAAGCTAATTTGATTACTTATAATGAAGAAACCCTAGCTTGCTGGACTTGGATGAGAAGATAGATGATGAATTAATGAAGAGAGATGTAAAAATGAGTTTTTAGATGTAAAATTAGGATAAAAACACTTATTTATAGACAATTTTTCCTTAGCATCCTGATTATACCTCATTACAGGCCGACATGTAGTGAAATTAAAGTTTAAATTTTACTTTTTCTTGCTCAAAGGTCAAAATAGGGCAAGAAAGGACTCATTCGCCACACATGGTGAATGGGTCTCGCCTGGATGGGACTGATTCACCATACATGGAGAATAGGTCCCACAGGGGGCATTCCAATATCTAAGAAGCTAGGAGATAAGGAAATAAGGTTTAAATTGCAACTTTGTCAGGTATTTGATCAATTTGAACCTCAAGATGCATAATATGGGTTATTAAGGACCTATTAGTGATGATGTAAATATAAAATAGGGCTTGGGACATAGAAATCAATGTGAAAGTGTGATTAAATACACTTTACAACACTAAAATGAGGTCCACATAGCCTAGGAATGCACAAGAACCAATGTGAATGTGCAAGACACATTACAACAGTAGTTTATCATTAAATTTAAGTTAAGAACCTTCTAGATTAATGTAATAATATTATTAAACACATTTTATATTGTTTAATTAGGGATAAATAGGTTTATTAAGTCTCGAAAAAGCGTGAAAGCATCTTACAACACTTTACAACACCTTTACAAGACATCATTAAAAGCATGTTATTCAATTTATAAGGGTCCAAGACCTAGTGTGGATGCATAAAATGCCTCACAACAGTAGATTAATTCCTCATTAAGTCTATTTTGTCATGAATTAACCCCATGTCAAGCAAAGGGTCCTTTTTTCTATGACACAATAAGAAAGCCCAATTATTAATGATAAGCCTAGAGAAATGTGAAAGTGTGTTACAACACTTTACAACACTCCAAATAAGGCAAGATTAAGGTTTATTTTGATTAAAAATAGGTTTATTAAGCTTAGTTAATTGATAAAACCCTAGAAATGTGTGAAAGTGTGTTCCAAAACTTCAAAACACTTTTGCAAGGAACCATTAAGATTTATTTGCTCACAAGGGCCCAAGACCTAATGTGAATGTGTTATCCACATTACAACATCAAATAAAGGCAACATTGAGCCAAAATCACAAGTAGGGCTTGAACAAGTCAAAAAAATTAGAAGGGTTATTTTTTTAGTGACTCCAGGGCCAATCTAAGAATTCTCTTAACATTGATTTCTCCTCTAAGGATATACTTAAATATTTTTGTGATGGTCCTCCTTACATAGTTGGTTGTATCTATGATAAGCCCACAAATTGGATATTTATAGATCCGGCCTGTGGAGAGAATGTGATCTTCGAGGAATTTTTACTTTTGCATGAAGTCTATCAAGATGAATATGATAAACTGAAAGCATAGATCAAGACACGCAATGGTTTTTCTTACCCTATGATAGGATTGATCACCTTACCATTGTCAATAGGCCAAAAAAAATTAGATGTCACATTCTCCATCATCTAGTAGTTAGACCAATTTCGTGTGAAGCTAGGTCACCCATGGCTTCAATCCATGAAAGTCATTCCTTCGATTGCGCATTAAATGCTTAAAGTTTCCCTTTGACAGTGAAATATTCACTGTCCACCATAGTGTCTTCAACCCTTTTTCATCCAAGGGAAACATTTCCTTAGATGCTTTTTGGCCTGAGCCCATGTAACCTATAAAGCAACGAGAAGACTTTTTCATATCCTACCAAAAATTTAAAGCAAAGAAAATTGCCAAAATGTCTCTATGAAACATGTCCCCATCAACCTCTCAACCTACAATCCTTGACGAAACAATGCTTGAACCTAAAGAAGACCAAAACAACCAATCCCAAACTAAAATAAAAACTTCACCTACATCCTACAAATAACCAATATATAGTGAAACCAACCCCATCACACCTCCTAGAATAAAAAATTTTTACAAATGTCTCATAGAAAAATGGTCCCTTGTCATTTTCATGGCCTTCTAAGTCTTGTTTCATGGTATTTGATGTGTTTTTCTTTGGGTTTATTTTGCTACATGGCTTGAACATGCATAATTAGGTAGTAAAATTCATTTAATGATGTCTTATGAAGGTGTTGTGAAGTGTTGTAAGAAATTTATACATTCTCCTAGACTCTATTCATTAAAATTCATCTAAAAATCATCTTTTGACACATCATCAAGTCCTATTTTGAAGTGTTGTAAAGTCTTGTAATAAAATTTCACACTTTCCTAGGTACAACTTCACTATTTATCTCTTCTTATGACTTAATTGACCACTTTATGCCCTCATATGCTTTAATTAAGTGTATTTTTGGATATTATCCTAACAAACAACATTAAATGAAACATATTTCTCAACACTTGTCTTTAGGTCCTAGCTGGGATCCATTTTCCATGGGTGGCAAATGAGTCCCCCTTGGCCCCAAATTCAAAATATTTCAAATTTCTTTTCAGGATTTTATTAAAAAACACTTGATGTCGGCCTATGATGAGGTATGAATGGTAAACTATTACAAAAGATTGTATAAATAGGCATTTTTCATCTCATTTTACATCTCCTAATTCATTCAAGCATTCTATCTCACATGTCAAGCATTCAAGTATTCTACAACATCAATTCAAGCAACATTCAAGCACTTTGAATCATTCATTGACATTACTTCAGAATTGCAAGATCAAGGATTTGGTGAGTATTTACTTTTGCATGTTATGTATTCATCATTCTCTTTCATTTCATTATCTTTTCAAGGGTTTAATTACTAAAAGTGGGGTTTGACCAAGGGAAACCCCTATTCACTAACCCTAATCATTTTTTCCCTTTTACTTGTGTATTGCAGCCTTTTGTTTGTAGATTTGACAGGTTATTAGGTGTTGAAGATTTATTTTTATGTCAACTAAGTGCTTCAAGTAAGCATAAGTCAAATTCAAGCTTGGAGAGAGTTATTTGTCCGTTTTCTGCAAATTTGACTTCGGTAACCTGACAAGCAGATATTTCTAGATCTGGTGTTGCAAAGTTGTCTCCTTGTTTTTCATAAATTTGGGAGAGGACTTATTTTCCACCTATGGTGAATGAGTCCCACCTTAGGATTGGAAACTTGAGTTTTGTTAGATTTCATATCCTGAGTGTCAGCAACCAACTCCTGGCAGTTTTTCATCAGGAGGACTAATTCACCACCCTAGGTGAATGAGTCCCACTATGAAAAATCAATAAAATTCATCAAAATCCAGAACACTCCAGAATCATCACAATTCATCCAGGTGCACTCAGATTCTTCCCTTCTCTTTTTGTTCTGCATATCATAATGTGTTTTCAAACATAGCTTAAATTGCATTATTGCATTCATTTTAATCCATTTAAATCAGTTAATTGAATTTAGATTACTTCATTTAGGCATAACAACATCACACATAACATTAATTGGATGAACCTCCCACATTTTTGGTTCCTACTTCTCTCCTTTTAGGTGAAAAAGCCTAGAAGAGTTAGAGTTGCACTTAGGCACCAAAAATTGACTATTCATTTTGGTGAACCCGACTTTTGGACACTTTGCATTTATGATTTCATTCTCATATTGTATCCTAGTTTAAATTTGCATCAACATTCAATTAGGTCATTGTTTTTTTATTGCATTCTAGGACTTTCATATTGCATTAGTGAAAATATCATTTAGATTTCATTTTTGCATTGCATCTCATTGAAAAATCCAAAAAAAATCGGTATTCTTCATTTGTGCTTGCATTCTGTAGAACATTTAAATCATCTTCAAAATTTTGAAAAACACAAAAAAATTGCATCTTGGGACTCATTCACCACCCAGGGCGAATCAGTCCCTTTGCACTTTTTTCTCACTATTTCTAGCATCTTTCTAACATTTTCCTACATTTATGTTTTTTTAGTTTGTTGTTTGTTACAGTTAGCAGTATTTCTATTATTTGCATTTAAACATCTTAGATCATCTTGCATTTTCATTCACCCTTCCTTTGTGGTACTTGTATGAGTGTTTGGTATCCCATTGATAATACTTCAGTGAGAAGAAGTTCTAGACTCATGGCATCCCACAATAGCACTTTCATTGTGGACCTTGGGATCTCACAAGCTCCTAATCCTAGTATGGAAAATGGTGCATTAGGCACTGATCATACCACCTCCATACCTTAACCCTTCCATCCCATAAACATTGACACACAACAATTTTCTTCCCCAAGACAAGATCATTAGTATTCATGAAGAATTTGCACATTTACAGTAAGACTTGTCACTTGAAAACATTTCCCAAACTGTCGTACCTACCATTGATAATCTTCATCGTTTGATTGAAAGTGATGAAGAAAATTGTTGACATTTACAATAAACATGACTCTTCCAATACCGAATCCACAAACATTCATGTAAGCCAAGGAGGACCTTTAATTCCTCCCCCTTCAACCATAGCTTCCATTCCAACTTATACCAATCCGCAGGTCACTACAACCATGCAACAGGTTAGTTATATGGCTTCTTCCTTTATAATTCCACCTAACATTCCTACCTCTCTTTTGGCATCACAAGTCCCTTCCACCACCTTCATACCCCTTAGTATTCCTTTCACTTCACCTCACATCCCTTACACTCCATCACCATTTTCCCTTCGATCTCAATCTACATACCCCAATCCTATTATTACACAACTCCTTACTACCGTTTCTTCCATGCAACACCAAATTTCAAACATTAGCCAAGGTCAATCCACCCCACCCACATATCATTTCCATAATAGTCCATTATCCTTAGAAATCTTACCTACCCTGATGCCACAAGGGATAGAAATGCCTCAGTTTGAGAAATACGGAGGAAAAGGAGATCCTATCAATCATGTTAATGCTTACACAACTTTATGTAGTGATTTTTTCCTTGATGAGAGACTTTTAGCCAAAAATATTCCAAGAACCTTGAAAGACATTGCGTTAGAATGGTTTTCCAACTTGCCTAATCATTCCATCTATTCCTTCAATGAACTTGTGGATTCTTTCATAAGTAACTTCCAAGTTCACATGACACCTAAGAAAAAATGATTGATCTCATGCGATGCAGACAAAACACAGATGAAAAAGTTATGTATTTTATCTCACAATACCATTTCTTGTATGCCCAAATTGATGTTAAGATTCTTGATGCACATCTGCAAAAGATGTTTATCGAAAACTTACAAACACATCTTCAAGATAAGCTAACTATGATGAAATTCCCTTCGTTTATGCATTTATGCACAACTTTTTGTGAATATCATAACTTGGTTTCAAGTCATGATTCAAAATACACTTCTAACTAAGCCGACAAACTTGAACACAACAATCAAAACAACAATAACAATTAAACCTTTCACAGACCAAATAGAGGCTTTTTATAGTTTAATCCACCTTCTCAACAACAACCACAACGAACACAATAAATTCAAAATCAAGTGGTGGTTGTTAAGGAAGTGGTGCCTTTTCATTATGGGGACCACAATAGACAATTTACTCCCCTAACCGACACCCTACATAACACGATGAATCAATTAATTCAAAAATGCATGCTCACTTTACCACCCATTCAACCACTTGATCCAAATCATCCATTAGCACCTACATTCAAACCTAACGCTTATTGTCATTTTCATAAAAAAAATGGACATGACACTAAACATTGCAAGCATCTAAAACTTTTAGTTCAAGACCTCATTGATTTAGGACATTTAACCATTTTGGGTGTTAATGATCAAGGCAATAAGGCTGTTGCACCCCTAACTAGAATTTAGAAATCTTCACCAATCCTATGCCTAAACACACTACTTCATTTTTTAAGGCTAGTGAACCTTCCAAACCTGATGTAATGATTGTTAAAGCTCCACTTGCTACCCAAGATGATCCTATGGAAATGGTGGTTACGATAGACATCATCCCTCGAAAGGGCCAAACCTCTAAATCTCTTGATATCACTTTTTCTACTAAAGATATACTAAAAAAACTTATTAATGGTCCTCTCTATATAGCTGGTAGAATCTATGATAGTCCCACTAATGGGATATTAATAGATCCCACTTGTGGTGAGAATGTGATCATAGAAGAGTTTCTTGTATTACATGAGCTATATCAAGATGATTATAATAAATTGACTGCATGGATCAAGACACATACTAGTTTTTCATTCCCAATGATCAGATCGATTGCACTCCATTTGCAAATAGGACCTCAAACTTTGGATGTAACATTTTCAATTATTCCACAATCTGACCAATTTCATTTGATGCTAGGCCACCCTTGGCTTCACTCAATGAAAGCGGTCTCATTAATCGTTCACAACTGTTTGAAGTTTCCACATGGCAATGAGGTATTCACCATACATCATAGTGGCTTTAATCCTTTATCTTCCAAAGGTAACTTCTCATTAGAATCCTTTTGGCCTAAACCCATGGAACCCATTACACCTCGAAAGGACTTCTTTTTCATAGCATATCAAAAGTTCAAAGCCAAGAAAATAACTGAATTATCTCTTCGTGGCATGTCCCCATCCACTTCTGTACCTCCCATCATAGATGAAACCATGCTTCAACCTAAATCAGACATTGAGAAAGCCATACAACCTTCTAAACATCCACCCTTAGACATTTCTACGCCATCATCTAAACGACCAAGAGAAACTCAAACCGTCATACCTCTTCACATTAAACAAGTATACAAAGAAAAAAGAGAAAGTGATTGATCTGTATTCTTTGGCTTCTTATGTTCTTCCTTCTTTGAAAGTCAAAGAACCTATGATGACTCAATCCACACCTACACCTTAACAACTCCAAAACCATATTAACAGAAATCATGCTACTAGGGAATGTTGGCATCGTCAACGTATACTTGCTCATCAATTTGGAATAGATGAAAACAAAGACAATCCACCTCTGCCTTTGACAGAAGCAATAAATGACCATCCTACATTTCCTGCCCCACCATCTGATAATCCAATCCAACCTTCACAACAACTTGAACCAATTCAGCAGCCAAAAATTTTGATACATCCATCTTTAGAAATCACCCTTTGTTCTCCTGTTGTCATTAATCTTCATGATGATGATGATGTGGAGATTGCCAAAATCGATGAAGAAATACACAATAATTTAAATTCTTTGTTCTCATCCACAATGAGCTTAAAAGATAAATCCTCTTAATCAAGTGAAGAACTTGGTACCACTCCTAGTTTGGCACTTGCAATTGTACTTTCGGACAGTCAACCACCCTCGCATTACACTCAACAAGATTGGGAGGAAAATTACTTGTTAGATGGTTGACTTGCATTCGCCTTGCTAGGCCTTTTTCCTATTTCTTTTATTTTTCTTTTATGTGTGTATTGTGTTCCCCCGTGACATGTGTTTGATGTTTCCTTTCTTTGTACACTTCTTCTATTCATACCTCAATTCTTCCAATCACTTGTCTTTTCTCTTTTCTTTTCTTTTGTGTTTTCCATTTGGGGATGACGCAAAGCGTAGAGACACCCTATGTCTCTTCCATGTTGACCCAAAAGTTCCTAGTATTTTTCTCTTTTCTTCTTTTTTTGTGTTTTCCATTTGGGGATGACGCAAAGCATAAAGATGCCCTATGTCTCTTCCATGTTGACTCAAATGGTCCTTGTCTCTTTCTCTTTTTTTTTTTGTTTTCCTTTTGGGGATGATGCACAGCATTGAGACTAAAATGTCTCCTTCATGTTGACCCAAAATCTTTTTCATTTTCTTTCTCCTTTTTCATTTTCTTTTTACTTGTGTTTTCATTTTGGGGATGATGCAAGGCGTTGAGACAGCAATGTCTCTTCCATCTTGACTCAAAATGAACTTTCTTTTTCCTTTGTTTTTGCTCTCTTTGTGTCTTTCTTCCAGTTCTATGTGTACTTGGGGGATGATGACAATTCTGAGCTCTTTCAAAAAAACGTTGTAGTAACGAACATACTGACCCCAAATCCATAGATGCCTTATGTGTTTGGTGTGCTTTCTTTTCTAGGGTGCAACTCCCTTTCTTTTTTTTTCTTTTTTCTTTGACATGACGCAACCTACTTTTGAAACATATGACTTGGCATAGGGCTTTCCAAGTTGGCTCTTGTGTCTTGTTTTCTTCTCTAATTTCAAGTAATTGCTCATAGAATGATGTGTAGCAATTCCTTTAAATTGGGGGGCATACATTACCATAATTCATTTGCATTCTTGGTTCCTAATGTAGCCTTGTTGTTTGCATGATGTGTTTATTAATTTGTGGATGACATTGGGTGTGATTTCCTTCATAAGTTTGATCTATCTCAGCATATTGTATTCCTCTTAGTGGTTTGATGCGATGCATCCCTAAGTTGTGAATATAATATTCTTTGACCGGTCCTCTCTTGGAGACATTAGACACAATGTTCCCTAAATGACTGACCTTGCATAAACTTAACAAGACTCCTTTGAACATTTTTGTATTTTACTTCTTTTTGGATTTTTCCACCTTGTATAACACAACTTGCATGTTTGTAGTACCATTGTTTATGAGAATTCTTCTTTGTGGCACCTTGTTAAATTTATCAATGGGTATAACTTTAGCATGGTTGTGTGAGAAGCCCACCTAGCAGCATGACTTTTCCCCTTGCCACTTTTGTGTTGTTTGTGAGTGCATACCAACTAGTGTATGTATCTTACCTTTTTGGGCCTTCTCACCCTACATACAACTAGTTTGTGGCCCCAAAGTGAGTACATTTGGGTTTTCTCACACCCCAGAGTGAGTACACATTCTCTTTTGGCCTAGATCTTATCCACAACTAGTTGGATTAGTGATCAAAACTTCATTCAATTCATTCTCAACACTTGTGTGTTCCTCTTTTCTTATGCTTAGTTTGCCATGGGATCTTCGTCCTGGGGGCTTGATCATCTCTCTTGATTGTTGTATTCCATCTTGCTAACGTAAGTTCATTTGAACCCTATTTTTAATGTTCATGGCTAATTTAGTGTGAGTTTGAAGCAAGTTCATTCTCCCACTAAAGTGGGGGAAAAATGTGTAGTAGAAAAATGGTCCCTTGTTATTTTCATGGCCTTTTAGGTCTTGTTTCATGGTATTTGATGTGTTTTTCCTTGATTTTATGTTGCTACATGGCTTGAACATGCATAATTAGGTACTAAAATTCATTTAATGATGCCTTATGAAGGTGTTGTGAAGTGTTGTAAGACATTTCAACATTCTTCTAGACTCCATTCATTACAATTCACCTAAAAATCATCTTTTGACACATCAGCAAGTCCTATTTTGAAGTGTTGTAAAGTCTTGTAATAAGATTTCACACTTTCCTAGGTACAACTTCACTATTTATCTCTTCTTATGACTTAATTGACCCCTTTATGCCCGCGTATACTTTAATTAAGTGTAATTTTGGATATTATCCTGACAAACAACATTAAATGAAACATATTTCCCGACACTTTTTTTTAGGTCCAAGGTGGGATCCATTCACCATGGGTGGCGAATGAGTCCCCCTTGGCCCCAAATTCAAAATATTTCAAATTTCTTTTTGATATTTTATTAAAAATCACTTTATGTTGGCCTATGATGAGGTATGAACGGTAAACTATGACACAAGATTGTATAAATCGGAAATTTTCATCTCATTTTACATCTCCTAATTCATTCAAGAATTCTATCTCACATTACAAGCATTCAAGTATTCTACAACATCAATTCAAGCAACATTCAAGCAATTTGAAGCATTCATTCACATTAATTCAGAATTGCAAGATCAAGGATTTGGTGAGTATTTACATTTGCATGTTATGTATTCATCATTCTATTTCATTTCATTATCTTTTTGAGGATTTAATTACTAAAAGTGGGGTTTGACCAAGGCAAAATCCTATTCACTAACCCTAATCATTTTTCCCCTTTTGCTTGTGTATTTGCAACATTTTGTTTGTTGATTTGATAGGTTATTAGGTGTTGAAGATTGATTTTTATGTCAACTAAGTGCTTCAATCCAACATAAGTCAAATTCAAGCTTGGAGAGAGTTATTTGTCTATTTTTTGTAGATTTGACTTTGGCAACCTAACAAGCAGACATTTCCAGATCTGGTGTTGCAGAGTTGTCTCCTGGTTTTTTAGAAATTTGGGAGAGGACTAATTCACCACCTATGGTGAATGAGTCCCACCTTAGGATTGGAAACTTGAGTTTTGTCAGATTTCATATCCCGCGTGTTAGAAACCAGCTCCTAATAGTTTTTTATCAGGAGGAGGACTAATTCGCCACCCTAGGCGAATGAGTGCCAATATGAAAAAACAATAAAATTCATCAGCATCCAGAATACTCCAAATTCATCACAATTCATCCAGTGCACTCAGATTCTTTCCTTCTCTTTCTGTTATGCATATGTCTTATATTTTCTTCATTTTTTGCATATCACAATGTGTTTTCAAACATAGCTTAAATTGCACTATTGCATTCATTTTAATCCATTTAAATCAATTAATTTCATTTATATTACTTCATTTAGGAATAACATCACACATAAAATTAATTGAATGAACCTCCCACATTTTTGGTTCCTATTTCTCTCCTAGTTGAAAAACCCTAGAAGAGTTAGAGTTGCACTTAGGAAGGTTCCAAAAATTGGCAGTTCAACAAAGTAAAAGGGAAAGTGGTTGAAAAACCTCTACTAGTTCCTTCATTTCCTCCCCTTCGGGAAGAAAGAAACCTATAGTTGATCAACCCACTCCTACAAAATTGCGACTTGAAAACAAAATCAAAAGAAACAGAGGTGCTAGAGAGTGTAGGCGTAGACGTCATAGCCTTGCTCACAAGTTACATGAAGAATTAAAAAAAGAAAAACAAGATCCAAACTTAATTGAAGCAATGCATGATGACACTCCTCCCCAACTGAAACAAAAAAATCCAATACAACAATCACAACAAGAGTTGAGCTCTTCCATGGACATTATTCTTCAACCTCGTATTGTGATTAACTTAGATTATGACAATGTCGAGCTTGCTAGAATTGAAAAAGAGGTGAATAATGAATTGAATACATTATTTTCCTCTTCCATGAGCTTAGATGACAAATCTCCAACAAAGAGTGTTGAACCTAGTACTTCCCCTAGTTTGGCACTTTCTCTTGTCCCTTTCATTAGTTGCTCACCTTCGATATACAATAAACATGATTGGGAGGTAGATGACTTCCTCATATATTTTCCTCACTAGTATTTTGAATATTTAATTTTTTTCATTTTCTTTTGTGTTATTGTGTGTACATAATGTGATCCCTCATGACGTTTTGTTTGATGTTCACTCTCTCTCTTTGTGACATTCCTTTATTTGTACCTTCATTCTTCTCTATGTCGTAAATCTCTTCCTTCACACTTTTTATCTCTTTTTCATTTGTCTTGTGTTTTCCTTTTGGGGATGATGCAAGGCATTGAGACATTCATGTCTCTTCCATGTTGACCCAAAAGGCTTTTTTTTTCCTTTTTATTTTCTCTTTTTCTCTTTTATCTTTTGTTTACCTTTTTGGGATGACGCAAGGAATCAAGACACCCTATGTCTCTTCCATGTTGACCCAAAAGGATTTATTTTTTACTTTTTATTTTTTAGTTTCTTTTTTTTTCATTTTTCTTATTTTTTCCTTTTGGGGATGACGCGAGGCATCGAAACACCCTATGTCTCTTCCATGTTGACCCAAAATGATTTCTTTATTTTTCATTTTTCCTTTTCAATTTCTCTTTTTCATTTGTCTTGTGTTTTCCTTTTGGGGATGATGCAAGGCATCAAGACACCCTATGTCTCTTCCATGTTGATCCAAAAGGTTTTTTTGTCTTTGTTTTCACTCTCTTTATGTCATTCTTCTAGTTCTATGTGTATTTTGGGGATGATGAGAGTTCCAAGCTCTCTAAAAACATTGCAACAAAGAACATACTGACCCCAAATCCATAATTCCCTTATGTGTTTGGTGTTTCCATTTTGGTGAAAACCCTTTCTTTTCTTTTTATCTTGCATGATGGGGCTTTACTTGGAAACATATGACTTGGAATAGGGCTTTCCAAGTTATCTCTCATGTCTTCCTTCTTGTTTGCATTTTCATTTGCTACTTTAAAGTAATTCCTCACAGAATGGTGCTTAGCAATTTCTTTAAAATGGGGGCATAAATCGACATATTATTCTTTTGCATTTTTATTTTTCTCAATTCTTAGTGTAGCCTTTTTATCACTTTGTTGATGAAATTTGGTTTACTTTCCTTTAGGAGTGTGATCTCTCTTAGCATATTGCATTCCTCTTAGTTTCTCTATGTGACACACCGCATCCCCTAAGTTATGAATTTTCTATTCTTTGATTTGTCCTCTCTTGGAGACATTAGGCACAATGTTCCCTAAGTCAAAGACCTTGCATGAACTAAGCAAGAATCCTTTGAAAATTCTTTGCATTTTTCATTTTGCATTTGTTGTTATATGGCCAACTTGCATAACATAGCTTGAATGCCTATAGTTACATCCTATTTGTTCATGAGCTCCAAGCATACAAAGTTTTGCTTACTTCATGAAGCTCAAAAATCATTTTTGTGTGGCATCTTAATAAAGTTATCAGGAGCGATAACTTTGGTATGGTTTGAGTGGGAAGTTGAATCCAAGGCATGACTTTCCCCATAGCCACTTCCGTGTGTATGAGTACATACCAGCCATGAGTGTATGTTTCTCACCTTTTAGGACTTCTCACCTGGCGAATAGCCAGGATTTTTGTTGCCTTAGAGTGAGTATGTGTTTTTTGGACAAATAGTCTAGATCTGATCCACATCGTGATGGAAAAATGGTCGAAGCTCAATCTAATTCTTTTATTTCACCTTTTCTCTTCTTTATCTTTGGTAATGTATGCTTGTGCCTTTTTGCTATACTTTATACCATTTTCGTGTGTGTTCCTTTGTGCTTATGTTGTTTTATCATGGAACCTTGATCCTGGGGGCTTGATCACCCCTCTTCATCATTTTCATCTCATCTTGCTAGCATTGTTTCATGGGAACACCTCTCGATGCATGATTGTCTACTTTAGTGTGATTTTGAAGCAAGTTCATCCTCTCACTAAAAAGGGGGCTAAATATAGTGTAGTAAAATAGATCCCTTAACATTTTCACTCTCATTTAGGTCCTCCTTGTGGATTTTTGCTTAATGTTCACTTGATTTAGTGTTGTAATGTGGATAACACATTCACATGAGGTTTTGGGCCCTTGTGAATTAATGGAATTTAATGGTTCCTTGCTAAAGTTTTGTGAAGTGTTGTAACACACTTTCACACTTTTCTAGGGTTTTATCAATTAACTAAGCATAATAAACATAATTTTAATCAAAACCAACCTTAATCTAGCCTTATTTGGAGTGTTGTAAAGTGTTGTAACACACTTTGACATTTCTATAGCCTTGTCATTAATAATTGGGCTTTCTTATGCTTTAATTGGCCCTATTTTGTATTCACAACCCTCATTTATTGCATATTTTTTAGGATAATCCTGACACCAATCATTGAAAAATCATAATTCAGGTGTTCCTAGCTTATGTGGCCCATATTTAGTGTTTGGAACTCATTTTCCACCTTGGGTGAATGAGTACCACCTAGTTCTTTTTGGCCCCGATGCAGGTTTCACACATTTCTAAGCACATTTCATTTTTGTTCCCATACTTTATGTCTGATGGGACTCATTCACCACCTTTGGCAAATAAGTCTTGTGTGACCAAAGTTTAAATTTAATTCAAATTTTTTGTGGGGATTTTATTCTCCTAGACCTGATGTCGGCTTGTAGTATTGTAATTTTGGGTATTCTTGCATAATTGAGTATAAATACAAGGTTCTTTCACTCATATTTAACACCTAGCATTCAAGAGAGTTCACAAGAGCATTAAGCATTCACAAGAGTATTCAAGGAATTTGAAGGGTAGACTATCAAGAATTTAAGAGCATTCTTCAAGTTCTAATCATCATGTCAAATATTGTATTCTTCATTTTTGATATTATGTTAACAATTGTGATGTAGAATTCATGATCCAAGCAAGTGTTTCAAGCAAGATCAACATCAATAATGTGAGATTCAAGAACCACATCCTTTGTAGAAATTTCAAGCATACTTGTAGCACCTTATTTCTAGGGTTTGGTGAGTTACAATATTATCTTTTATTCATTCATCATTTTCCATTCATATTTGATTTCATTTCAAGGTTTAATTACCAACAAGGGGTTTGACCAAGGAAAACCCCTATTCACTAACCCCCACAACATTTTTCCCTCTTTTTTTGTGTGATTTTTAGGGCTAGGTTATAGATTTTTCAAGAAGCAAAGTTGGAGAAAAGTTGTCATTAAGCCTTGGAGAAGCTTGGAGAAGGTCTATAGGTAGCAATTTGCAGTTTTAGATCTGGAAACCAGTCAAGAAGAGAAGACCAGACCGAGAGGAACAAAATCTAGTTCAAAACTTCCAGAAAAGAAAAAGTGGACTTATTTTCCACTACTGGTAAATGAGTCCTACTGTATAGGCTTGACAAATATTTTCACAGATTTGGATACCATTTTGGCTAAAACCTGATCTAGTGCATTTTCCCATAAACTAGACTGATTTTCCCAGCTTGAGGAATGAGTCCCAGTCAGCATTAACAGTATATTTTCTAGCATTCCATACCTCCTTCTACCTTCTTCAGTCTCCCAAGTGCATACTTTCTATTTCATAGCTTTTTGTTGTATTTTATTCATCTTTCTAGGTCATTTAGAGTTAGTTTACATTCAATTAGGGTTTTGTCTTACAACTTGCATTGCATTATATTTTACAAGTCTAAACTTGGTAGTGAACCCCCCATTAGATATCATTAAGCCTTTAGGACAATCCCTTTGCAAGAATTCAATCTCCTTTTCATTTAAATCTTAAGGGTTTGTTCTTGAGTGAAGTGTATGAAGAATTGCCTCTCTTCGTTTAGGTCTAAAATCATAAAGGTGAAAGAGAGCACAAATTTTTCACCATTTCAAGGAGAAATTTTTTTATATGGATAGCTAGTGATAATTCACTTGAGGAAAGAGAGGTTCCAACAAGGAATTTACAATAAGTTGAAATTGAAGATAGGCCCATGCAATATTTTATGGAAATTTTCATCATATGCATATGAATTGGAACTTTCAACAAGTATTGATATTTCCCTGATAATTAATGGTGTTGATTTGTATAAATACAATGAAGGAGAGACAAGTGAACATGGCAATACAACTTAAGATTTGTAGGATGTTTGTGAATGGGTACAATAATTTCTTGTGAAGAAAATTGAAGAGGTAGATCAAATTATTGATTCTCATGTCACCAAGAAGACAAGAAGAAAGGAATATTTGGAATATTTGGCCTATTAGAAGAACTAAGTAGCTAATGAGGCTTCATGGATTAGCACTATAAATTTGGTGAAGTTTGCAATCACAGTTCTTGATTTTCCAAAATACTCTTGATTTTTGCACTCATGAAGCATTTTTCCTACCCGCATGTGTCTAATGTAGGAGCACATGAGCATAATTTGCCAAAAAAAATTAATTTCATTTTTTTTTTGTGTTTTTTTATTGTGTCTTGATAGATTGTGCAAGAAAAGCATTTGATAAAATTGTTACTATTTTCAAATGGGTTTTCTAGTGATCTTGATATGGTCTCATAACTAAATTTCATTTAAAGCTCATTTTATTCCTTTTGTCAAAGGTGTGCTTTATTTGATAATTGCATTCCAATTTATTTGATAATGGTCACAACCGCCAAAGGGAAACAAGATGAGAGAAATTCTAGGGAATTGACATCAAAATTATAAATTTTCTAGAAATGTCAAAACCCACGATTGAGCAATGGGAAAGTTGGAATTCCATATTTTGGTTTTAAAAAAATCCATAGTCTAAAACATAGCATTGGCCATGGAGGTTGTTATTTTGGAAGTTTAGAAGACAAAAAAATGTGAACTGAAAAATAATTTCTAGCACATGGGATGCTGGAAGGTCAATTCATGTAGGGGGTAAGAAATCACTTTAGCATGGGGTTTTGACTCCATAAAAAATTAAATGTTGAATATAGTTTCCAACATATGCATTTATTGGGCATGGCATATGAACATGTTGGGCATGGCTAGTTAAAGCAATAAACTACATTATTTTTCAATTGATATACCTCCATAATGGTGTTGATTCATACTTTTGGGGAAAAACTTCAATATTATTGACAATTGAAAAGGAAAAATGAATGCAAAAGAGGGGTTCACCAGTTACAGAAAAGAAGAGTTATTTTTGTTTGAAGGTCTACAATTTAAGTAAAGATATATAGAAGTGTGAAAAGGGGAGTAGCAAGAAAATATGCAGAGGTGTTATGGTTTTTTTATGACTATAGTAATGTAGTGACATAATGAGATTGTTGCCAATGAATACAATGTTTGAATTTGATAATATTCAATTTTTCTTGTGACTTAGTTTATTGCATAATATCAATGGTGAGCAACAACTTGATAGTTATGACTATGAATGGAAATTTGAATTTGAATTTGACTTATATATTATGGAAAATATTGATTTGAATTACTTGCTACTAGAATTGGTAGTCCCATAGGAAACCTAATTCATGTATGTACCACACTCCAACTCAAAGTATAGGAAAAAGGATGTAGTGCCCCTCCATGATTCACCCTTTCATGATGTGAAAAGATATTAATATGAAATAAAATATTAAAATAAAACATTAAATCGGATGAGGATAATCAATAATAGGATAAAGCAATTAAAAAAATAGAAAAAGTGGAGTTTGTGCACATGCATGACTCTGAACTAATTGATGAATGGAAACTTATCATTTTCAGTACTTGGATATTTCTTGATTTTTACTTTTGAAAACTAATGACTTTCTTGGTTTTAATAATGGGAAGTTTTGGGGGTGATGCAGGAGCATCCATGGGCTTGTGCAATCCTGCATCAACCAAAAAAAAATTATTTAAATTTTTGTTTGGTTTTAAATAAATGGTTGCACAAATATTTGTAATTATTGGAATAATACAATTTGAAATTAAATTACATTAGCATTTCATGTTGAATGATTATGCCCAAAAATTAGGTGTTGCAAAGGAAATGTAAAGAGAAAAATTCAAATTTTGATTCTTTTGCAAGTTAAAACCAATTCTTGATATTTGAATTTGAAATCAAATTTCAACTACCACAAATCCCTAAAAAATAGGGACTCTCAAAATGGGCGCCCAAGTGATCAAATTGGCAACTTTGAGGAGTGAGTTCAATTTTGAAAACTGTCGGTAAAGTGTGTGTGAGACTGGTTGCTTGCACACAAGTGAGAAGTTTGATTTTTGATTTTTTTGAATTTCAATTTAGAAATTCTCTCCTTTTGGGCATGAATTTTTTCGTAAGGATGGTTTTTGAGTTTGAAATGGAAATGAAATTCATTCCGGAAAACTTGGAAAGTTGGTAATAAAGGATAATTCATTTGCATTTTGAAGTTAGTTTTCAAAGTGCAGGAAACTCACAACTTTGGCATGGATTTTCTCTAAGCAGTAATTTTATAAAAGTGTGAAGGCTTCAATAATTTTATTGCAGCCATTGTTGAGGAGTAACAAAGTGTGCATGTGGGTGGTTGTAGTGCTTGAGAAGCACAGGAAAATTTATGGAATGTTGCAGATTTTTATAATGAATTGTATGATGTTGTAAAGGGCATATGTAGTAGCCATAGTCTCAACGAGACTTTATTAGTTTGCAATTGCAGATTTTTCATTTTAATGCAAGTTTGCATGTTGCAATTTCTTTCATACTTGTGTTGAAATTCATAGTGAATTGAGAATTTGCATTCTTGTTGAAATTAAGTCAATGGAGAGGGTTTTGTGTCACCTCTCCCTACTTCAGGGGAGATGAGGGGGATCATTGATTTTTATTCTTTTTGAACTGTGAATTATGGGTTGGAAGATATTCTTCTATAAAAATAGTTGCATTTTTATGGATTGTTTTGAAAAGAAAATATCAGATGGAAAAAAGTGGATTGTGATTGAATTGTTTTGAAGAAACTGAAGCTGCAAATTCGAGGAGCTTGGTCTCAGTATCCACCTTCAGTTGTGTTATTCGTTTCAAAACAAGTTTCTCTCCCTCTTACATTTTTGTGTTTCCATTTGTTGGAGAAAAAAGGCTATAATGATATGTTGTATAGAAATCTAACTATTCTCTCAATTACTCAATAAGAATTGGAAGCAAATAGAGAATAGATTTTGAATCTTCTATGGGTATTTTGCAATATTTCCTATTTATTGTTGTTGTGGCAATCTAAGTTGTGCTATTTTTATTTTATTTTTGCATCAAAGTTAGTATTGTTCCAGTTGAATGCATTATCTCAAAAGCTTCATAGCCTTTTAAAAAAAATTATTTTGTGCATGTTGTGCAATCACTGCTATCCACGAGATGATTCTTTTGTAAACTAGATTGCATGGAATCTTAGAATCTTTTTCATTTCCTTGAAATTTTCTTAGCATTTTTAACAAATCAGTGCACATCCCTACTTCCATCTCACTCCTAGAGGCAGAACTCTAGATGCCTTCTATCAACAGCCTATGTGTCTCCCCATCACCACTTGCAAGGCCATTCTTTAGGTTGTTTCATTAGAGTCACCATTATTCTTCACAAGAACATGCCCCTATTTAAATGATGGAAATAGTTCACATCTCTCAAAACTCTTTCTATAGCAACATGGGAGTAGTTGCAACATGACAATTAGAATATACTGGCAGATTCTTAACAACTCTAATAAATGTTCCAAGGAGCGGATTCAACATAGAAAATTATTTTTCCAACTTATCACTACGGTGACAGATATCTAACTCTTTTTATCTCTCACATCATCATGTAAACGCCTTGAATCTAGAAAATACCCTGTTGCCTTCTTATACCAAGCCAAGTTCTCCAACCTTGTATATGTCTCCCATATTTGAGGATGTGATCTGTTTTCTTCATTAAAAGTATGTACTTTCTATTAGCTTCCAATTCAGTTACATCAGGGTATTCTAATTCCTCTACCTTTCAACCAATCTCCTTACTATTTACACTTTGTAAACCTGGTAATTGATTGCTATTACTGGTTGTATTTGAATGTTTATTTCTGATGGCTTTCCCTTGTAAGTTGGTTGGTGATTTGATTTATGCCAATATTTGATGGATTTGTTCCTTTGGTTGGTATTTGACTTATATTGTTGGGGTCGACATCATTCTATTGGAGTTCAATTTAATCTGATTTAGTATTGATCTTTCCTTCTCTTGATGCATCCTCACTTATGATACCCTTTTCTATGTGTTATCTTTGTAAGCCATTAGTACAATGTTGCTTTAATATTAGAATAAGGTTGATTTCTCAACGCCTTCTAACTCTAAAATTTGTAGATTTTAGATGATTCTTTCATTCTACCTTTAACAAGTGCCCTCTATAATTTTATTGTCTTCTCACTACTCTTTACTTTCACCACTCTTAGGAATTTGATTCTCCTTCATTAAATTTAAATTTGATTGTATTTTTGTTGATATGCCTCACATTCATTATACAGTATACTTGATTCATATTTAAGCGTATATATATGTGTATATATGTCTACATATATATTATTATTTACATTAGAAAATTATAGAAGAACATTGAATTGCTCTATAGGAGTATTTAAGTTTGAAATACATAGTCGAGTATCAAGGAATTAGATCATGAACAATTGTTGTCTGGATGGAAATAAATGAAATGGGTTAAATAGGTGACTTCATGTAAATTGATAGTTTATGAAATTATTTTAATGAATGAGGTTGATGATCCCCTTGATGATGTTTCCACTCTTGTTTCCATACTATTAATGGTGTGTTTTATTTGTAAAGGATCTTTTCGTGATCATGATATAGTCATATCATGGATGGGGAGTTATTGTGCATATTGGTTAGTTGGACTTCTAGAGGTTGGGGAAAGATTTTTCTTTATGATTGGCTTTTCATGTTGGTTATTTGTGAATACTTGTTTATGCTTATGTGGGTTTTAGCCTTGCACTGTGGAAATTATTTTATTATGGAGATCTTGTCAGAGGTGGTGTATGCCTCATTGTATGTGCATATTTATATGGCTTGCTAGTTTGTGCAAGTTGGCTTACCTAGTTAGTGACTGTGAGTCGCTTGTTGCTAGTAGGGGGAGTGGCTTTCAATGGGGTATGGGACCCAAAAGTGGTGCTTGGGTAACTCATTTAAAGTTTCTTTACTCTAGTGATAACTTAAAATGAAATAGGGGGTTGGGTAGTTCACATTAATCAAGATAATTGAAACCTCACTCATGGCTCAAGCACTCGTTTAAGCTTGAGATGAGTGAGAAGGCCTGGAATGGCAAGATCAACTATTTTATCCTCTTGAAAGGTATGTTGATCCTGCATGATTTAGAATGGGGGCCACAGATTAGTTGAGGTTGCCAGGGTAACCTAGGATGGGGGTCGGGAACCTAGGAAGATCTGCATTGGGTAACCCATATAGAGCTATGTGATCACACTCTTCCCTATGGAAATCTTGCATGCCTTGTTTTTTTTCCCCTTGTTGTTCATGTATCTTTGGAAGCGGTGGTTTATTTATTTTTTGTTTGTTACGTGTATGTTGGAGTCTTGTTGAGCCTATATTTGCTTGATTGTTTGTGTAGTGAGTCCTTATTTTCATCTCCTAGCACAGGGGGTGGACCTTAGGGTTCCACATGGTCGGGTGGAATGTTCCATGCACTCCTTTAGATTCCCAATTGATGTTTGTGAGTATGGAGTTGTACCTTATGCAGTTGTTCTAGGTCTTGCACTAGATCTTGTGGAAGCATTGAAGTTATGTGATGTAATCATTTCAGTTGTATCATATCATGTTTTGATGTATCTTTCCCATTGTATGTTGGGAGGTATTGATGTAATTATGTATCCATGGAACGATGTATATTTATGTAATAAAAGTGATGGAAGTATATTTGATGTTATGGATGTATGTATGATGTTCATTTACCTTATGTTATGGTTTTAAAATGGAAACTTGTAGTTAGTGTATCATCATTATAGAATGAGTTTGTAATGCAGCCATGATACCCTAAAGGACATAGTTTGAACTTATGTATGTTAGATGCATTATGCTAGTGTTGTATGAGTTACTTTTCAAGTTAGTTTCTTAAGAAAAAATGTGTCAAAATTGTCAGTTAGATGTGTTGTTCTTTGGGGTTTTGTGGTGGGGCATTACACTTGGTATCAAAGCCTAGGTTCACACACTAGGCACTCTGAATACATATGATCCCATTACGCTAATCTAGTTGGTTTTACTCTTAATTTTATGGTTTCCATTTTTGGTCATCCTCTCTTAGCAACCCGAGATTTGTCCATAGATGGTGTTTGTCCAATGGTACAAAAAATAGGTGGAAAGGGTAGGACCCTTGGTGTAGTGTGCACAATGCACCGATATTCTTCCTACCAGGGATGCATTATGGACTCTTGTGTAGCCTTGTGATGTGTATTCTTGTGATGTGAATTTGTGTGTGTATGTGAAGAGTGTGTGTTAAATCTATATTTTTTGTGCTTATGAACTGATAAATTATGTTTTTGTTTTTGAAAATGTGTAAAATTATGATCTTTTGTCACATATGTTATGAGATTTAGCATTGTAAAATAAATAAAATGTGAATTCTTGCATGTAAATGATGAATATTTCATGAAAAATGTGTCTTGTGTGCATAATTTTGCTGCATTTTGTGGAAGTATAGTATTTTGATGTAATGAATCAGCTTTGATGATAGATATGTAGTGGATTCTTTATGATGTAATTGTTGTTATTCGTTGATGTGCATTATTGTTTGAAGTGTCTTGGTGAGAGGGATAGTATAGCATTACTCATTCGCGAGTACCCTACTACATTGTGATTTCTTCTCATGGTATGCTTGATTATTTAATATATATGTATATATATATGTGTATATATATATATATATATATATGTGTGTATATATATATGTATGTATGTATATATGCATGTATATATATATGTATGTATGTATATACATATATATGTATATATATACATATATATGTATATATATATATTGTTCGATAGTTTGTTTGATGCAAATTGCAAGTACCAGACATTGACTCCACCTGAACTGTCAAGTCTAAGTGTGCCTTAAAATCCAATGGAAATGTTGTTGAACACAGAAATGAAAAAGGGTCATTTTCCATCATCCTCGACAAGGATGAGTACCCGTTTAGTCACCCCATCAGTCTTGTTGTTATATGTGGGCAGTTGGTCCCTACTTCTTGATCTTGATTAAAATTTAGGTAATTGTTTGGTATTTGGTTTTCTTGATAATTTAATTTTTCTTATATTTACATATGTTTTACTCTAACCTTGTGACTTCCAAGAATAAGTCGAATCTTAGGGGGGGAGGATATAGTACCCCTCCACGATTCACCCTTTCATGATGTTTGATTAATTTTGGTTGGATTGTTTGAATTAAATTAATTTATAACATTGTTTAAGTAATTTGGAATTAAATAAATCCATATTGAAATGGATATTTACATGGAACTTTTGATAATTAAATTAATAAATTAAATTGTTATGGGATAAAGTATTTTATAATTAAATATAAAGATAATTATTATTTAATGCTAAGTTTTTATTAATAAATTAAAATGTGAAAAGATATTAATATGAAAGAAAATATTAAAATAAAACATTAAATCGGATGAGGATAATCAATAATAGGATAAAGAAATTAAAAATATTTAAAAAGTAGAGTTCATGCACATGCATGACTCTAAACTAATTGACGAATGGAAACTTATCATTTTGAGTAGATATTGCTTGACTTTTACTTTCAAAAACTAATGACTTCCCTGGTTTTAGTAATGGGGAGTTTTTGGGGGGCGGGATGAGGGAGATCATTGATTTTTATTCATTTTCGAACAGTGAATTTTGGGTCGAAAGATATTCTTTTGTAAAAACAGTTGCATTTTTATGGATTGTTCTAAAAAGAAAATATTAGATGGAGAAAAGTGGATCGTGATTGAATTGTTTTGGAGAAAATGAAGCTACAAATTCGTGGAGCTTGGTATCGGTATCCACCTTCAGCTGTGTTATTCATTTCAAACCAGGTTTCTCTCTCTCTCGCATTTTCTATTTCCATTTGTTGAAGGAAAAAGGCTAGAATGATATGTTGTATTTAAATCTAACTATTCTCTCGATTACTCAATAAGAATTGGAAGCAAATAGAGAATAGCTTTTGAATCCTCTGTGGGTATTCTGCAATATTGCTTATTTATTGTTGTTGTGGCAAGCTAAGTTGTGTTATTTGTCTTTTATTTTGGCGTTGAATTTAGTATTGTTCCAACTGAATGCATTAGCTCGAAAGCTTCATAGCCTTTTAAATAAATTCATTTTGTGCATGTTGTGCAATCACTGCTATCCACGAGATGATTCTTTTGTAAACCCGATTGCATGGCATCTCACAATCTTTTGCATTTGCTTGAAAGTTTCTTAGCCTTTTTAATAGATCAGTGCACATCCCTGCTACTATCTCACTCCTTGAGGCGGAACTCTAGAGACCTTCTATCGGCAGCCTGTGCATCTCCCCACTACCGCTTGCATGCCTATTCTTTGGGTTGTTTCATTAGCATCACCATTATTATTCGCATGGACATGGCCCTATTCAAATGATAGAAATAGTTCACATCTCTCAGAACTCTTTCTGTAGAAACTTGGGAGTAGTTGCAGCACGACAATTAGAATATACTAGCAGATTCTTAACAACTCTAATAAATGTTCCAAGGACTAGATTCAACGTAGAAAATGCTTTTTCCAACTTATCGCTATGGTGGAAGATATCTAACTCTTTTTCTCTCTTACATCATCATGTAAATTACTTGAATCTGGAAAATACCCTTTCACCTTCTTATACCAATCTGAGTTCTCCAACCTTGTATATGTCTCCCATGCTTGAGGATGTGACCTGTTTTCTTCATTAAAGGTGTGTACTTTCTATTATCTTCCAATCTAGTTACATCAGGGTATTCTAATTCCTCTATTTTTCATCCAATCTCCTTACTATTTGCACTTTGTAAACCTGGTAATTGATTGCTATTGTTGGCTGCATTTGAATGTTTGTTTTGATAGCTTTCCCTTGTAAGCTGGCTGGTGATTTGATTTATGAAAATATTTGATGGATTTGTTCCTTTGGTTGGTATCCGACTTATACTGTTGGGATCGACATCATTCTGTTGGAGTTCAATTTAATATTATTTGGTATTGATCTTGCCTTCTCTTGCTATGTCCTCACTTATGATACCTTTTTTTGTGTATTATCTCTACAAGCCATTAGTACAATGTTGCTTTAATGTTAGAATAAGGCTGATTTCTCAACGCCTTCTAACTCTAAAATTTACAGATTTTAGATGATTCTTTCATTATACCTTTAACAGGCACCCTCTATAATTTTATCGCCTTCCCACTACTCTTTAATTTCGCCACTCTTAGGAATTTGATTCTCCTTCATTAAAGTTAAATTTGGTTGTATTTTTGTCGATATATCTCACATTCGTTATACAGTATACTTGATTCATATTTATGCGTATATATATGTGTATATATGTCTACATATATATTATTATTTACATTAGAAAATTATAGAAGAAAAACATTGAATTGCTTAGAATAATTTCTTGGAATACTTAACCTATATGTATTAATGTTCATAGAATTGGATTTGATAAGGGTTATGGCGAAGTATAAGTTTATAGTATAATTTTGTAGAGAAGAATTATCAAGTAGATCTTAAGTGATTACTATATATTATGTGTTGGGTATTATCTCTTGTTGAATATGTGTTTATTTTCATTCCTTATATAATATATCATTGGGCACAAATTGAGTAGGACTATAGATTTATATAATTGTTGAATGCTTCGAACTTAATAAAATTATCCCTACTATATAATTTGTGGAGCATCACAATCTAAGGCAATAGCAAGTAATTCTCCTTTCACATTTTATTGTGTGGCAAATTATTGTATAGAATATAGGATGAAATTATATCCCTTCGTCCTTTCCATTGTATGAATGACACAACTTTTTTTAATGGGAGATATTTGGTAGTCATTCAATACTTGATTGAACATAATAAATATGGTTAGTTGAGTGGTTAATGGGGAATTTTATTGAAGTTAGAAAGATTTAGAAATATGGAAATAATCTAAGTGATTTAATTATGCTAGTGGGATTTCTTTTAATGAGATTGAAATGAATAGGGTAAAGAATTAAATAGACAATTATTATCCTAAGAGTTGATTTTAAATAAAATTATTGTAGTGAATAATGCTTTATGTGGTATTTGAGGAATATATATATATATATATATATATATATATATATATATATATATATGAAGATGTATATTGTATTAGGGTTAAAGATTAAAGAAAAGTGTTCTAGAAAAGATTAAAAACATCATTTAATAAAATCGTTTTCGGTAAATGGTAATATGGGAATCGCGTAGTTTGTTACTACTATATTCTTGAGGGTTATTTGGTATGTATATTTATATCAATATAAGTAAGGGTTTCCCCTTGATTTTTCCTTATTAGAAGTTTGAATTAGTCATTTTGTGAAGAGTAGATTCTTTTACTATTTTTTCCTAGTGATTTACCTCTATAGGAGTATTAAGGTTTGAAATACACATCCGCGTATCAAGAAATTGGATCATGGACAATTGTTGTCTTGATGAAAATGAATGAAATGGGTTAAAGAGGTGACTTCATGTAAATTGATAGTTTATGAAATTGTTTTAATGAATGAGGTTGATGATCCCCTTGATGATGTTTCCACTCTTGTTTCCATACTTTTGATGGTGAGTGTTATTTGTAAAGATTCTTTTTGTGATCATGATATAGTCATATCTTCGATACGGAGTTATTGTGCATAGTGGTTAGTTGGGCTTCTAGAGGTTGGGGAAAGAGTTTTCTTTACGATTGGCTTTTTAGGTTGGTTCTTTGTGAATACTTGTTTATGCTTATGTGGGTTTTAGCCTCACACTGTGGAAATTATTTTACTATGGAGATCTTGTGGGAGGTGGTGCATGCCTCGTTCTATGTGCATATTTATATGGCTTGCTAGTTTTTGCAAGTTGGCTTACCTAATTAGTGACTATGAGTCTCTTATTGCTAGTAGGGGGATTGGCTTTCAATGGGGACCAAGACCCAAAAGTGGTGCCAGGGTAACTCATTGAGAGTTTCTTTAATCTAGTGATAACTTAAAATGAATTAGGGGGTTGGGTAGTTCACATTAATCAAGATAATTGAAACCTCACTCATGGATCAAGTGCTTGTTTAGGCTTGAGATGAGTGGGAAGGCCTGGAATGGCGAGATCAACTTCCTTGTCCTCTTCAAAGGTATGTTGATCTCGCATGAGTTAGAATGGGGGGCGGGGATCGGTTGAGGTTGTTAGGGTAATTAATGATGGGGGTCGGGAATCTAGGAAGATCTACATTGGGTAACCCATATCGAGCTATGCGATGACACTCTTCCCTATAGAAATCCTATATGCCTTGTTTGTTTTCCCTTTGTTGTTCAGTACCTCTAGAAGCAGATGTTTCTTTATGTTTTGTTTGCTACTCTTGTATGTTGGAGTCTTGTTGAGACTTTTTTTGCTTGACTGTTTGTGTAGTGGATCCTTATTGTCATCTCCTAGCATGGGCAGTGGACCTTAGGGTTCCACATGGTTGGGTGGAATGTGCCATGCACTCCATTGGGTTCCCAATTAATGTTCATGAGCATGGAGTTGTACCTTATTCATTTCTTCCAGTTCTTGCACTAAATTTTGTGGTAGCATTACAGTTATGTGATGTAATAATTTTAGTTGTATCATATCATTTTTTGATGTATGTACTTCTTGTTGTATGTTGGGAAGTATTGATGTAATAATGTATTCATAGAACAATGTATATTTATGTAATAAAAGTGATGGAAGTATATTTGATGTTATGTTCCATGTATGTATGATGTTCATTTACCTTATGTTATGGTTTTAAAATGGACACTTGTAGTTAGTGTATCATCATTATGGGATTAGTTTGTAATGAAGCCATGATACCCTAAAGGACAGAGTTTGAACTTATGTATGTTAGATGCATTATGTTAGTGTTGTATGAGTTACTTTTCATGTTAGTTTCTTAAGAAAAAAAAAAGGTTTCATAATTGTTAGTTAGATGTGTTGTTCTTTGGGGTTTCGTGGTGGGGTGTTACAAAGGATAACTCTCCCCATATTTCTTATAAAAAAACCCAAGAAAAAATAAGGTATGAAAATGGGAATATATAATGTGACTAAGAATATTAACACACATTAAGTAAAAAAAATGGAAGAAAGAAATGAAATAAGCTTAACTTACCCTCTATTTAAGGGGGATAAAGTGGTCATTAAGACCAAATACCAAATTTCTCCCAATGGTGACCAAACGGACTTATAATATTTAGGATAAGTATTTATAATGGTGTTATAACATACACAACATTTAGCATTTAGAACTATAAAAAAGGCCGAGGAATTTTGCAAATAGAAATGTCCACCCGTAGAAGGATAGAAATTGTTAAATACTAGCCAAACTGAAAACTTCAATAAAAAATTGGCTATGGGAGGGGAAGAATATTTAGCAGTAACATGTTTTAACCCCATATACTTAGGTTTTGAAGTGAACTTTCCAATTATAACCCAAATGGTTATAAAAGGTATTGACAAGGATGAAAATAAAAAAAGGAAACAAAAGGATAGGTCAAGGAACCTGGATTCAAGAAGTGAAAATAAGAATACAAAATGAGGAAAAGAATAAATAATTCTCAATTTTTTGAAAGATTATATAAAAAATAGAAAATTCCAAATATCCCCAATACCACTAAATTATTATGAAAATATAAAGTTGGAATTTGAGGGGATTGGAATGCTCGGTTAGAAACTATGTAGTGTAACCCTTTTATAAGGATAGACCTAGACTGGATGTTCTTTGTCTATAAGGAGTTAGAGTATTATGTTTTATTAAGATTGAAAATATCCAAAATATTTTGGAAATACTCCAAGTTTTTACTACCAAGTATGAGAAGGGAAAAGTTGGGTGTGCTATTTTGTTGAACCCTATGTGGGTTGAGTTTGTTATGAAATGGGGAATATATCCTTGCAATAGAATAGCTTGGATAAAATTGGAGGTAGAATCTGAGATATATGGGGTTTTTTCACTATATGTGTCTAATGACTATAGAGAAATATGTAGCCTTTGGTCTTGGATGGAAAAAATTTACCAAAAATCCCATAGATCATATTGGGAGACTTTAATATGATATAATATAAAGAATACAAGAATGCAAGAAATGAACCTTTATGAAAAGTAAATGAGTTATTTTTTTAACCAAGACTCAAGATATCTTTGGCCTTACATGAACCACTTGAACAAAAGAAGAATCAAAGTAAATATATGTGGTATGTACATGGTGTAATAATCAATTATAGAATAAAATAATATATTGTAGACTAGACAAGATTTATAAGAATAAAATCTACTCCTTTGTTTGAGATTGGAAGGGACAATGTGTTTCAATCTACCCATATACTATGTCCGACCATTCCCTAATTGAAGCATTTGTGGGAATTAATGATTCGGCTATAGAGAAGACTATACATATAACCTCTATTTTCAAACTTAATGGGTCTCTCCTACATGATGCAAATTTCCTTAAGTAAATTTTGTAACCTTCTTAACCAAGGGCTTTTACAAATATTTGTCTCCCATAAAATGATGGGAGGCACATGGGGAGGTCTAGAGAAAGCTACTTAATCTTTTGGGGAAAATGAAAGTCTTAGATAAAAGAAAACTAGAACTATATGTGCATCAAAAAAATCTTATAGTAGAAATTTTGTTACAAGGAAATAAATACAATTTGTAAACCAAAATTTAATTGGTCAAAATAAAACCTCTACTAAGGAAAGTGAAATACTACATATTTCAAGGGGAAAGAATTTGTGCTAAGATAAACTATCTTAGAGAAGGTGATAGAGGGATGAGATGTTTCTTTAACATAATTAGTTTCAAGCAAAGAAGGGAAAAAATTAGACTAATTGATATTTATGGGTCTCTTATTAACTTTAATAATTTCTTGCTAAAGGTTTTTGATTCCTTCTACAGTAATCACTTCTCATTAGAGGATAATATTAGGACTATAGAAGCAAGAATATTTTGTAGAAAAATCATTTCACAAAAAGTTAGGCACAAATAGGCTAAGATTCTAGAGAGGGATTTAACACTTGAAGAAATAAATGAAACTATAAGATCATTAAGGAATGGAAAATCCCCTAGGATTGATGGCATAACAGCTAAGTTCTATAAAGAAAATGCATAATAGATAGACCAGAAACTAAATGAAATTTATGAATATGCCTTGAAAATTTATTTTTTAGGTAAATGTATAAATAGGATGATAATCAAATTACTCTTGAAGGAAGGTGATAAATTTTTTATAGAAATTTTGAGGCCCATGACTCTACTAAATATGTCACATGAAATCCTTAAAAAAAACCCTTGCTAATAGACTAGTGGGGATTTTCAGAAATATTATCTTTGTCACACAAACAAGATTTATCAAGGGAAAACATATTTTAGAAAATTTAATCACAAGCTAGGAAGGCCTACATCATGCTAAACACATTAACCAAAAAGTGGCCATGATTCTTCAATATTTCCAAAAATCCTATGATTGAATTGAATGGGACTTTGCGATTAATATGATAGAGACCTTTGGAGTCCCTGAAAAGAAATTGTAAATAGATTAAAATCTTGTTTGAATATGCCTCCACACAAATTGACATTAATGGAGATTTTTTTGACCCTATTAGGAACTAAATATCTATCAAGAAAGGATGCTCGATTGCTCCTATATCATTTCTAATAGCTACAAAATATAGACATTATTTTTTAATAAATTCACTAATATCATCCCTAGTTTATGGAATTAAACTATCTAATGAGACCCAACTGATAAATACATAATATGAAAATGATATGGCCCTATATGTTGAAATGTCAAAAAACAACTTTGATAATGGCTTGAACAAACTTGACATCTTTTGTGTGGCATTGGGTTCAAAAATATCAATTGGTAAATTAGTGGTGCTAAGATGGGAGCATAAGCCTCTTGGATGCTTTGCTAATAAAGGTTGCCAATAGGCTGGTCAAAATAAAGTTGTAAGATATCTAGGAATTTTATTTGTTGTCTCTCATTCTCTTTTGCTAATGTGGGATTGGATGTATCAGAAGATTGAAAAAAATATATAAAATGGAAAACTCTGCTTCTACTGAGCTACAAGGAAGAATCCAAATTATCCAAAAGTTATTGCTTCTCACTTTATTTATTTTTCATCTACTTGGATGTTTGCTAACTACTATTTTGAAAAACTGTTGAATATTTTCAAAAACTTCTTATGGTTAAATAGAAAAGGGAAAAATTAATGTAGTGAGGTGGCAATGGAATTTTAATATAAAAGGAATGGGAGGCTTGGGCTTAAAAGATATTAGAATTGAAGGAGTGGCCTTGGAATCTAAATGGGTCATAAAGGCATATGAGGATGATGAATCATAGAAAATTATTACAATGAATAACTTTAATCTCTCCAAATTTAAAAAGAGGGAAAAATTGAAGGTTATGAGTATGCAAGACATTATTTTTGGTCAATTTGATGTTAAATTTAATTAGATAGTATTTAAGATTATTTGGAAGGCATGGGGGACATTTAGACACTAGCTTTACAATGCTATTGTGTTTTTAAATGATCAAGGATTCTATGTGCATAATAGATCTCTTTGGTGGAATATGTTTTTCTAAATGATAATACTTTAGCCTTATCATAAGGATGTTCAACAAAGGCTTGGGTAGAATATAGACCAAAAATGTTTCAAGATTTCCTCCAGAATGGTCAACTTAAACATTGGGAGTAGTTGAGCTTTGAATTTAGTATCCCTATTGTTGATGGCCAAATTGACACAACATAGGAAAGATTGTAAACAACCTCATCTCTCTTAAAAAAGACAACTGATCACTAAATTGATTACATCCCAAGGTCTAGTGAGTTAGTTCACAACTATGTTAGATAACCTAGTGTCCTAAATGGCTAAAAATTTTAAGGGGCCTACTGGTTAATGATAGAAAACTGATGAATATTCTTTATTTAATGTCTATACTAACATAAATTTTAAGTAAATAGCAAAATATATTCAAGGTTTAAACAAAAATATGAACAAATATCAATCCTAATAACTAGGCATGTAATTCTCCAACTGTAGTGTAGAAAAATGTATCCATTTACATTTTCACACTTGTTTGGGCCCTCCTAATTAAAATGGACTTAATGATACCTTGATTTAGTGTTGAAAAATGTATACCTTTACATTTTAACACTTTTTGGGTCCCTCTTAATTAATTGGACTTAATTATGCCTTAATAAGCCCTATTTTACATCTTCAAGCCTAATAAATTAAATTTCCAAAGGGGAAACTCAACAATAATTAATGTCGATACATAATAGTTTACCTTGAGAAATGTGTGTTCCAAGAATAAGGACCTAGGACCCATTCACTCATGGGTGAATTGGTTCTCCCTAGACCTTTGAACCTAGATTTAAAATATATTTTTGGTGGTATTTTAATGTCCCCAAATCCATATTTCAATGTCAACTTGTAATATTTGAATTTCAGAAAATTAAGGATACATACCTATAAATACAAGGTCTTTTTATGAATTCAATTCTAAGCAATATTATCTAGCAAGAGGTTAGCTTTCATATGAGAATATACTATTATCAGATCATTTAAGAACAAATATATCAGAGATTTATTGTAACATTCAAGATATATTCATCATGTCAAATTCTTCTTGCATCATGCATGGTTTTGGAGCTACCATTGTGATGTAGATTTCAAGATCAAGTTCAAGCATTCAAAGCATTATTTCACGTATCAAGATCCACATCCATTGAAGCCATTTCATGCAAGTTGCAAACCTTCTAAGATCTACATTAAAATGTTCATACAAGGGTTTGTTGAGTGGTAACATGTTATTGTTCATTCTTCATTCCCTCTTTCATGCATTATTTCAATTCAAGATTTTATTACCAAAACAAGGTTTGACCAAGGTAAACCCCCATTCACCAAAAACAAATAATTTTTAACTCTTGTGTGTGTGTTGCAAATTTAGGTTGAAGAAGAGTTGAAGACCTTTTGAAGTGCAAGATTGGAAAAGTTGTCAAAGTTTTCAAATCATAGAACCTAACCTACAGATCTAATTTTTGAATTTTCAATACAAAAACCGTGACAAATCAAAAGCTACATATTAGCATCAAAGGCTCCCAAAATAATTTTGAAAACCCTAAAAATAGATGCATTCGTCAGTGGGAAAATGAGTCCCTAATAGCTTCAAGAAAGTGACTTTTGGTGACCAGTAAACACCATTATGCCCTTCTCAGATCTACAATCATTTTTTTGATTATGCTAATATTGAGCTTTATATTGTTGTTTCAAGTTTGAATTGGCATAGTTAGGTTGATTTTCTATTTTTATTTTTTCTCAAAAAAGTGTTGTTTGAACTTGACCCTCGTCCCAAAAGCATAAGGAAACCTATAGATTCTCACAATGAGTTGATTCACCCAAGGGTTGTTAGTCAATCCTTTATGGGGATCTCATTTCCTAATGAAATATTCAAAAATAGGTTGATCATAACCCCCTTGTTATAATTTCATATTGTTTGGTGAACCCAACCTTGGAGTTTTTGAACAAGAAAACTAAGAGAGGGGGTGAATCAGTTGTTACCTAATTAAAAGATTTAACCATATACCCAAACTAGATCCAAATACTACATGAAGGATTCATTAATAAATACAAAACTGAAAGTCGTCACATAAACATAGTAACACCACATTTGCGTGGAAAACCCAATGAGGAAAAACCATAGTGAGGATTAACTAACACTATAGAGAATATCAAAACCGATTACAAAAAGGCTCACTACTTGAGATAAGGCTCACTGCCTGAAATAAGGACTCACTATCTGGACTCATTGTCCAGAGGGATACAACCCAGAGGGCTCACTTCCACAGAGATACAAAGAAGATGGCTCAGTGCCAAAATACAAAAGTTATGGCTTACCACCAAAAGAGAATTGATGAATTACACCTTTTCTTGTGTTGAATTTAGTTCCAGATGAAGTTCTATAGAGATAGTACTGCATATCAGAAGTCACTCAATACTTTTGATCTGATCACACACTTTTTTGTCTTCACCTGATTCACTTATACTAATCAATTGCATCCACACACTTTTTTGTCTCTATGTGCTTGCATAACCTTGCATATCCTCTCCTTTTCTGGAGAGACACAAATATATATATATATACACTGTATGTATGTATATATATGTATGCTACATACATACATACATATACATACATACATACATACATACATATATGTATGTATGTATGTATGTATGTATGTATTTATGTATATATATACATGTATATGTATGTATTTGTGTATCATACATATATATACATACATACAATATATATATGTATGTATCTTACACATCAATTAGGTCGGCCAAAACATCCATAAAGTATTGCACATGCTAAGTAGGCCAAGATCTTCAAATATCTGACTCATAGTTTGTCACACGGTAGGAACCAGACCTAAAACCAACATATCAGACAACACATAATAGTCATATTCAATGTGAAATAAGTTTTGGTAAACAATTCATAAATGCAATACTATGTTGACATCAATGACAACCATTTGATGCAGCCTTCTACCTCCAATAATCTCCCCCTTTGTTATTGATGGCAACACAAGATGTGAAAAGCCAACAACAACAACCTTTGTAAATCTTTTAATGAGATGAAATTATTTTCCTTTTTCACATGCTTCCTTTCTCCCTTTTTCGCATGCTCTCTCTCTCCCCCTTTTACATAAATGACAAAAAATGTTCTATCTCTCCTTTACTTCAAAAAATTTATAAAAAGGTTATTAAAAAATGATTATTTACCTCAATCCTTCTTTCCTTAAAATATTTCCTTGTATTTCTCTTTCAGTTTCGGAAGACATTTCTTTCAGGAATCCACTTCCATCCATATGTATAGACAAATACTCTTGTTCTTCCCTATTGAATCAATTGTTCCTAGAAGAGTATCCAGAATAGAAATATTCTGTGCATTTTTCTTAGCATCCACCAAGAGATCAAAAAGTTGTTCCAATCTTAACTCAATTATCTCTTTGAATTTCCAATAGGTTTTCACAATACCATCCCTTTGTACCAAGATGACTCCAAGATCATATTTTAAGGAATTGATCCTTTTCTTTTGTGTTCCATCTTTGTCATTGAGAATGTCATATGTTTTTCCAATATAGTTCAATTCATGCTCAATAGTATTGATTTTTGTTTTGTAGTTCCCAATAGCTATAGGCCACTAGAGACAATACCTACATACACTGTGTACACTCTTGATGTAGGTGTTTAGTTCATTTATACTCTCAATCAACCTTAGTTGTGCATTTCAGAATCTTTATTCCTGTGTCATAGAAAAATGGTCCCTTCTCATTGTCATGGCCTTTTAGGTCTTGTTTCATGTTATTTGAAATGTTTTTCCTTGATTTTATGTTACAACATGGCTTGAACATGCATATTTAGGTACTAAAATTCATGTCTTGTGAAGTGATGTAAGACATTTCTACATTCTTCTAGACTCTATTTATTACAATTCACCTAGAAAAATCATCTTTTGACACATCATCAAGTCCTATTTTGTAGTATTGTAAATTCTTGTAATAAGATTTCACACTTTCCTAGGCACAAGTTCACTATTTATCTCTTCTTATGACTTAATTGACCCCTTTATGCCCTCATATGCTTTAATTAAGTGTATTTTTGGATATTATCCCAATAAACAACATTAAAATAAACATATTTCCTGAGACTTTTTTTTAGGTCCTAGATGGGACCCATTCGCCATGGGTGGCGAATGAGTCCCCCTTGGCCCCAAATTCAAAATATTTCAAATTTCTTTTCGGGATTTTATTAAAAATCATTTGATGTCAGCCTGTGATGAGGTATGAACGGTAAACTACAACACAAGATTGTATAAATAGGAATTTTTCATCTCATTTTACATCTCCTACAATCCCATTCATCAAGTTCACTCATTCACCTATTCACTTAAGCATTCAAGAATTCTACAACATTAATTCAAGCAACATTCAAAGCACTTTGAAGCATCCATTAGCATTACTTCAGAATTGCAAGATCAAGTGTTTGGTGAGTATTTACATTTGCATGTTATGTATTCATCATTCTCTTTCATTTCATTATCTTTTCAAGGGTTTAATTACTAAAAGTGGGGTTTGACCAAGGCAAACCCCTATTAACTAACCCTAATCATTTTTCCCCTTTTTTCTTGTGTATTTGTAGCTCTTTGTTCGCATATTTGATAGGTTATTAGGTGTTGAAGATCAATTTTTATGTCAACTAAGTGCTTCAATTCAACATAAGTCAAATTCAAGCTTGGAGAAAGCTATTTGTCCATTTTCTGGATATTTGACTTCAGCAACCCAACAAGCAGACATTTCTAGATTTGGTGTTGCAGAGTTGTCTCCTAGTTTTTCCAAAATTTTGGAGAGGACTAATTTTCCACCTATAGTGAAGTCCCACCTTAGGACTGGAAACTTGAGTTTTGTCATATTTTAGATCTCGGCTGCCAAAAACTAGCTCCGAGCAGTTTTTCATCAAGAGGAGGACTAATTTGCCACCTTGGGCAAATGAGTCCCCACTGTGAAAAATTAGTAAAATTAATCAGCATCCAAAATACTCCAGATTCATCACACTTCATCCAGGTGCACTCAGATTCTTCCCTTCTCTTTTTGTTCTACATATTTCTTCCATTTTCTTCATTTTATGCATATCATAATGTGTTTTCAAACATAGCTTAAATTGCACTTTTGCATTCATTTTAATCCATTTAAATCAGTTAATTGCATTTAGATTACTTCATTTAGGCATAAAAACATCACACATAACATTAATTAAATGAACCTTCCCGCATTTTTGGTTCCTACTTCTCTTCTTTTAGGTGAAAACCCCTAGAAGAGTTAGAGTTACACTTAGGAACCGAAAATTGACGGTTCAATTCTAAAGCCAATTGAATTTTTTATTTTTCTACTATTTCACTAGGTGACTATTCCCTTTATCTATCTTCAATATATTCAATCAATACTTCTAGTATAATACTTTTCAATTCACTTAGATCAATATCGTTATGAATTATCTAAATAGCTAGATAATTTGTAATCTCATCTTGTTCATATGATGGTCAAGACAACCATATATTTCCAATCTTCTTCATTTCGTCAGGTTGCTCAAGAAACTTTAACATCTTTTCTTTAGTAACATATACTTCATCATCATTTTTTGATACTAGATCAAATCCTATAATTTTTGCTTCATTTTCCTCTCCCTCCTTTGCCTTCATCTTCTTCATTTTCGGAGGGAGACATGAACTAATTCTTCTTGTTTTCCTCTTTCTAGAGGATAATCCTTCCTCAGACATCATAATTAGACTAGAAACCACACCATAATTCTATGAATTTATTTTGGTTTCAAAATACTCTTTGCAAACCTTTTCCTTTTCTGCTAGACAGTTTAGATATCGGTAAACTTGCTTCCCAACTAGTATAGAAGACTTCCATAGAATATTTTCTTTTAATGGTAATGAATTCAAAAAATACATCATCAAGAATATAACAAAGGTTCCAAAGTGAAAAGGATATTTTTTGTTCTTTTTCATAGTTATATTTTCCATTATTCAATTTCTCAACAACTCACACAAGTCAAAATCCTCCTTTTTCTCAACCAGTTGATGTGCAACATAAACAACAACTGTTGAGGCAGAACCTTCCCTATTCCTTAAATAAATCTTATATGAGATTCCATATTCCACATACCTTATCATTGGGTTGATTATGGTGTGAATTATAATTTCCCTTTGATCTCATGTTACCCCAATTAGGGCTTCGACCTCTTTGTTCTTTATGGACTTCTTGACTAGAACAGGTTCATTATTGCATAATCCTATTATTGTTGCAATTCCTCCTTCATGAGCTCATAGGGTTTTTCAAAGATCATCTAATCACCTTGAATTTTACTTAAAATAACCTGAACAATGTCCACATTCAAAAAGTGGAAATTTTCTCCAAATGTCTAAACCCTTGTGCCCTAAATTCTTGATCTTTTATATTTTCTCAACTAAAATAGAAGTATTGAGATTTTGAATCTTTTCATGATCAAATTCATCAATATGTAACTTACTCAGTTTCTACAATTTGTTGTTGCATGGACTAAATAACACCATTGCCTTTGATTCCATTGCTTCATCCTTGTTCTCTATACTTTTGCTTGCTATTAACCCTAGCTCTTTATTTCTCAACTCATTCACTTCAAAATGAAAAAGACCACTCAATCCTCCTTATTTAACTTATTTCTTTTAGGGTTACATCATAAAAGATAATTTATTTCTCATGAAATCATCATTTGTACTTTAGTTTGTTAGTTCCTCCTTCCACCAAAGTTGTCAACCAAAAAAAAAGGGTTCCAAAAATATTTTGTAAAGCTTGTTTTCTGTAAGAATTTTCTTCATTGCCTTCAAGATGAAAATTCACATTGCATATCCTTCTCTCATCACATCACACCTCTTATACTGGGGGTTTGATAGATTTTTTTATGACTGCTCCCCCTAAAGCCATTGCTAGATTCAGTTCATAGAAGAGGTATCTGCACTAGATGTAGATATAGGATTACCTGATTTGTCCTTGTTCTCTGATTCTTCTTTTTTTCTCCAGATCTTAGCCATTTCTCTCCTCACTTCTTCTAGATTTACCTTGTTTATAAGCTTGTTCTTCTATTCTAGATTCATTTTCTTCCCAACTTTTCTCTTACAAAATTTTGAGACATGTTCTGGTTTGTTGCAAGAGTGACCTACAACAAATATTTGATCAAGAGAGTTTGTATTCATTTTTTTCCTGCACTAATAACCCTTGTGTCCAAAAATATTGCATGTGTAACAATAGCCTTGAAAAGAATGAGATATTCTACTGGTATTAAATTTTTTCATCACTATCTAACTTTTTCCTTCTATAGATCTATGTCCAAACTTGTCACAAGCATAGCATTGTCCACCAAAGAATCCAACACTTTGACTTGATCTATTCTAGGTCATCATTCTTCTACATTCTATTTCTCTATGTCTGAATTTATTGCATGAGTAATAAAATCCATTAGAAGATGTGTACCTTTGATTTTTAGGCTATCAGCTGGGTATCCTTCCAGTATTGATCCTTCTACTCTTGTCCTCATAAGCACTACCTTGAAATTTCCTTTGACTGTTCATTTTGTTGAAACTAGGATTAGTCTTTGAACTTTGTCCTTCTTTCAGTCCTAGACCACCTTTATCCTTAGCAGGCTTCTAAGATGAAATAAATTCATCAAGAATTCCCAAACTTATCTTAAATTTGTCTTCAAAAAAAAATTCCCTTTCTAGATTAGATTAGAGAATTACTACTTCCTTTTCAAACTTTTCACATTTTTTTGTCTTTTGATTGATAATTTCTTTGCTTTATCCAATTTCCAATTTTAGATTCTCTTCCATTATTTTTCTTTCTTCAAGTTTCATCCTTATATTTTTAGTAGTCTCCTTTGCTTCTTTTAGTTCCTAGTAAACTTCTTTATGCTTCAATTTAAATATTTGGATATGATTTCTTAATTTCTAAATACACTCACCTACCTGCTTAACATTTTCTTTCAAGTCTTCATTCATTAAAAACTTTAACCATATAATACTAGATCCAAATATTGAATGAAGGATTCATTAATAAATGCAAAACTGGTCACAAAAAGGCTCACTGCCTGAGATAAGGCTCACTACCTAAAATAAGGCTCACTGTCTAGATAAGGACTCACTATCCATAAGGCTACAACCCAAAGGGCTCACTACCACAAAGATACAAAGAAGAGCTAGCTCACTACCAAAATACAAAAGTTATGGCTTACCGCCAAAAGAGAACTGATGAATTACACCTTTTCTTGTGCTAAATTTAGTTCTAGATGAAGTTCCATAGAGATAGTACTGCATATCAGAAGTCACTCAATACTTCTGATTTGATCACACATGTTTTGTGTTCACTTTATTTGTTAATTCTAATCTACTACATCCACACACTTCTCTGTCTCTATGTCCTTCTTGTATAACCTCCAATCTCCTCTCCTTTTTCAGAGAGACACATATGTATATATATGTATCTTACACATCAATTAGGTCTGCTGAAATATCCATAAAGTATTGCACATGCTAATTCAGCCAAGATCTTCAAATATCTGAATCATAATTTGTCACATGGTAGGAACTAGAACTAAAACTAGCATATCAGACTGCACATAATGGTAATATTCAATTTGAAATAACTTCTAGTAAACAAGTCATATATGGAATACTATGTTGACATCAATGACAACCATTTGATGCAACCTTCAACCTCCAACATGAGCATC
>VDFB02281492.1:202481115-202539874 GCA_007258455.2 Sequoia sempervirens
TTGATCTATGTTGGTTATGATGTTATTGTTGTTATCCATTGATGTGGATTATTGTTTGAAGTGTCTTGGTGGGAGGGATAGTGTAGCATTACTAATTCATGAGTACCCTGCTACGCAGTGATTTCCTCTCACGGTGTGTTTGTTGTTTGACACATATATATATATGTTGCTTGATAATTTGTTTGATGTAGGGTGTAGGTACCAGGCATTGACTCCACCTGCACTGTCAAGTCTAAGTGTTCCTTAAGACCCAATGCAAATGATGTTGAAAAAGGAGATTACAAAAGGTACCCTACCCTCGTTGTCATCCTTAGAGAGAAGGTGTATCTCGTTAGTCACCCATCAGTCATGTTTCTTATTCTTGGTCAGTTGTTCTTTTCTTTTAACCTTGTTTTTATTGGGTTGCATGATTCTTTGATTTTGCTTGTAATTGCATTAAAGGAAAGGTGAACATGGTATTAATTAACAAATTATAGGATTAAAGTGTGTATGTTTTATCCTAACCTTGTGACTTCCTAGAGTAAGTCAAACCTTAGGGGGGAAGGATGTAGTGATGCAATGCTAGAGGAAGATAAACTCAAATAATTCTTTCATTTCCATTCAATTAGGACTCATTTCCCTTCGCGAAACCATTGATTTCAAACACTCAAACTGAGATAAAAGCATAAACACCTTGTATTTTCTTCAAAATACATTAGACATCAACCAATTTACTAACACATACCTTATGATCAACTTAAACAACTCAAACTGATGAACTTACAAAGTTGACTGTCCCAATCAACAAACTATGCCTTTGTAGTCCTCATCAATGAACAATCTCAAATTCCCCAAGCCCATTCTTTCTGAAGATACCAAATACATATACAAAACACCTACATAGACTTATCAAACCATCCATCATACCTCACGAGCAAGTTATTTTATCAAACACCAATCTTAAAACCATCAATTTTGATTCCAATTTATGAATGTCATAAATGTGCTACCATGGCACTCAAACATTAACTTTAATTTCCAAGGAGAAACCAACCAACTAAATGCTTAATTAATCTTCATTTGAGTGAAAATAGAAACATAAAACTCTTCACAAGATCTACCCTTGCTCACAATTCCCATTTCCTTCATAAACTGTCCTATCTCTAGTAGCACTCTTAATATATACTGTCAGAATTGTCTTTTCATTCAGACCCTTAAACATGACTATAATTAGCAGTTTGGAAACTCTTTTCAGTGCTTTAAAACATAAATAAAAACCATTATAGGTTGTCTTGAGAAAACAGATGCAAAACATGACTGTCAACGTTCCATCAGGCCTAATTAGGCTTTGTACATACAAAGGCTTATTGTTCCTTCTATACATCTAGATTCAAATTCACTTAACTAGTGCTTGGAACATGTTTGGTTTGGCATTTACATGCTCTAAAAAATTTCTAAAGTCCATTTCCAATGGTATTTACATAAACCCTAAGTGCTTTACTTCCTATACCTTGGTTTACCAGACTATTACATAGATTTACAGTCTAAAACTTGAAATTTTCACACATCAATCTTAATCACTTGATCCAAAACTCCAAGATTATTAAAATACATGCTAATAAGTATGTATCCACCAAATATGAGCAAATTTAAATGGAAAAAGTGAAAGAAACTCAAAATTGATATGCTATTGTTTACCCTAATCAAGGTTTTACCTATTTTGATAGAATTTGCAATATCTTTATCAAATCAACACCAATTTGCATGAGATAGGTTTTTTGGAAGGTGATGGAGATTAATTGAACTTGAAATAAAAAATAAATGAACTCCTACCCATGCAAAGCCGTACGACCACAAAAAAACAAAAAAATCTAACAAAAAAATGCATAAAATAGTGATTGCATTTATTCCTTCTCCAACTTTCAATCACCCACACCCAATAAAAATGTACAATGGAATTTTATAGGAATTTCAAACATGAATCATAAGTTTCTAACTACCTTCAACTAAATTAGAACTAAATGTCTCTTCATCTTCCTAATGTTGCTTTGACAACTTTACAAATTTGCATCTTTGTATCACAACTTTTCATATTTTTTTCCAAAATTGATAAGACTTGACTTTGACACCTCCTAATGACCCTTGAGCAATGTTGACACATCAAAATTTATCATCCTTTCAAAATTTTCTTCATGGAAACATGAAGTAGCCAAGGTGCTCCTGCGACATACTCTCGGCCAAAAGAATTTCAAGTGCACTTGAAAGTTGAAGTTTTCCACAAAACCACATCCCTTATATGCTCTGCTTCTGGTCCATTTTGAAATTTCTCTCATTTCCTTCATTTTTACCTTCGGTTTGAACTTTTCCATGCAAATTAGGCTTTTATCTTGCTTTCCAACACTTTGTTGTTTCTCAATGTTCATCTCAACATCTTATCCTTCTCCTATCTATTGCATCTTATTCTAAAAATGTTTCCTGGTCCAAAACATTAGTACAATAAATAAATGATGCACTAAATTAATCACAATACCTCCATCTTTTCTCAATTCTTTGCAACTCTCCAAGACCAATTCTTCCTTAATCATTTCTTCATTCAATCTTGTCACCACCTCCATATCTTCATCCTTTGAAATCGGGTCCTTCTTCATTAGTTCTCCTTCATCTTTGTGCTTTGGCATGCCTTTGTCTTCTTCATCTTTGAATTCTTCACTTGCATCTTCAAACACTTCTTCTTTCTCTTTCACCTTCATTTGTCTTTTTGCTTGTCTTTTCCTCCTTCTAACAATCTTCTCTATGGACCATGTAACTCTCTTTTTCCCTTTCAAATTACAACTTGCTACTTGCTTAATCATCTACTCCAACTTCATCATAGACTCTTGGAATTCTTTTTAGAACTCCAACTCTCTTCTTTTTAGGTCTTGCTTTAGTGCCTTTATCTCTCTATCAAATTCCTCTTGTCTCTTTCTCCTCTTCCTTTCTTCTTCTGCCTGCAAATTCCTCCTCAAATTCTCCATCTTTTAGCAAGTCTCTCCTTGCTTCTACTCAACTTTTCTCAACTTTCTCAGCCTCACCTAGGTCCTTTCAACTTATCCTCAACCTAGTCTTTTGGCCACCAACCAGGTTCTTCTTTAACCTGGACAAACACAACACAAAACCACAAAACTCTTTTCAAAGAGCCTTCTAGCTCTGATACCACTTTTATGCAATGCTAAAGGAAGATAAACTCACTCAAACTATCTCTTTCAAAAAAACTCAACCAATTCTTTCATGTCCATTCAATTAGGACTATTTTCCTTTCATGAAACCATTGATTTCAAATACTCAAACTGAGATAAAAGAATAAACACCTTGTAGTTTCTTCAAAATACATTAGACATCAACCAATTTACTGACCCATACCTTATCATCAACATAAAAAACTCAAACTTATGAACTTACAAAGTTGACTGTCCCAATCAGCAAACTATGTGATTGTTGTCTTCATCAATGAACAATCTCAAATTCCCCAAGCCTATTCTTTTTTAAGATGCCAAAAACATATAGAAAACACCTACATAGACTTATCAAACCATCCACCATACCTTAAGAAATTTATTTTATCAAACACCAATCTTGAAACCATCAATTTTGATTCCAATTTATGAATGTCATAAATGTGCTACCATGGCACTCAAACATTAACTTTAATTTCCAAGGCACAACCAACCAACTAAATGCTTAAGACATCTTAATTGAGTGAAAATAGCAACATAAAACTCTTCTCAAGATTTTCCCTTGCTCACAATTCCCATTTCCTTCATAAACTATCCTATCTCTAGTAGCACTCTTAATATATACTGTCAGAATTGTCTTTTCATTTAGACCCTTAAACATGACTATAATTAGCAGTTTAGAAACTCTTTTTAGTGCTTTAAAACATAACTAAAAACCAATATAGGTTTTCTTGAGAAAATAGATACAAAACATGAATGTCAATGTTCCATCAAGCCTAATTAGGCTTTGTACACACAAAGGATTATTGGTTCTTCTATGTCCAGATTCAAATCCACATAACCAATGCTTGGAACATGTTTGGTTTGACATGTACATGCTCTACAAAACATCTAAAGTCAATTTCCAAGGGTATTTACATAAACTCTAAGTGCTTTACTTCCTATACCCTAGTTTACTAGACTATTACACAGATTTATAGTCTAAAACTTCAAATTTTCACACATCAATCTTAATCACTTGATCCAAAACTCCAAGATTATGAAAAGGGTATGTGTAGGGTATGTGGCTGATGACCTTTTTTTTACCCAAAATTGATGAAATGAAAAGGCTTTTTAAAGGAGATTCTCAGCTTTCCACCAATAAAAATTATGCTTTACTTTGAATTTAATAAATAATTATTATTCATTTTCCATTTGAATTGCGACTAAAGTCCTGATTAATAGGCTTATTGAAAAAAATCTATATCTTTCAAATGATATCACATTTTTTGAATTTGAAACATGTGTCACATTCTATGCTTCGCATACTATAGGATTTAAAAAAATGAATTTCATGAAGTTTTGACCAAGTTAAGGTGGTTAGACATACGAGTTTTTATATTTTTTAAAAGTTGTAATAAAAAATTGATAATTAATTATTTACCTGGAACAAAATTGCAAAAAAAATGCATCACATCAAGACATGATTCCTTTACTTATATCTAAAATCTTATAAAAAAATATTATCATTTTATTGTGGTTAGGGTGGTCAGACAGACACCTATTTCTTATTTTTTCCTTGAAATTAAGTGCTACTGCATTGAAATTTCAAATTTTCACCAAATAATTTTTTATTTTTTTAAATAAACCTAGTAGTTTAGAAACTACATTTAATTTTCTACCAATTCTATTCTTACATGGTTTTTAAATAATATAGATAACTTATTCAAAATTTTATGTCAAGTTTCCTAACTCTGATTTTTCTGAAATTTTTGCCACTTAACGGCTATTTTTTCCTTGATGATCCTTCACATACCCAAAACATATGCTACTAAGTATGTATCCACAAAATATGAGAAAATTTAAATGGACAAAATGAAAGAAACACAAAATTGATATGTTGTTGTTTACCCTAACCAAGATTTTACTCGTTTTGACAAAATTTGCAATATATTTATCAAATCAACACCAATTTGCATGAGACAAAGTTTGATTGGAAGGTGATTGAGATACTTGAACTTGAAATGAAAAAGAAATGAACTTCTACCCATACAGGGTCATACAACCACATAAAACAAATAATTTTAGATTAAAAAAATGCATAAAACAGTGATTTTATTTATTCCTTCTCCAACTTTCAATCACCCACACCCAATACAAACATACAATGGCCTTTTATAGGAATTTCAAACATGACTCTTAAGTTTCTAACTAACTTCCACCGAATTATAACTAAATGTCTCTTCATCTTCCTAATGTTGCTTTGACAACTTTACAAATTTGCATCTTTGTATGACAAATTTTCATATTTTTTTCCAAAATTGATTCAAGACTTGACTTTGACACCTCCTAATGACCTATTCCATGGAGAATGACCCTTGAGAAATGTTGACACATCAAAATTTATCATCCTTTCAAAATTTTCTTCATGGAAACATGAAGTGGCCAAGGTGCTCCTACACCATGTAGTGCCTCTCCATAATTCACCCAGTCAGTATTGTTGTGTTCATGGTTAGTTGCCCTTGTTTTTTAGACCTTATTGATGGTTGGGTGTTTAGCATTGATATTTAGTATTAATTATGTTATTCTTGTAATTATTGAATTGAAATAAATTATTAATGGATTACTTGTGGGGAAAGTTAATGTTTATGTGTTGCCTTGTTTAAACTGAGATAATTAAATTAAATTGATTTTTAGAATGTTTGATTAAATTGGAATTAAATAAATTAGTAAATAAATGGAGTTGTAAATAGTTATTGTTATGTGTAATTTTTTAATTAATTCATTAAATTAGATTATGTGATTTAATTGATTTTATAAGTAAAATAAAGATAATTATTACTATTATTATTGTGTGAGAATCAATTAAATTATGGAAAGATAATATAATTAAAAATAGAATAATTAATTGGATGAGATTTTTGGACAAGATGTTAAAGCAAGTTTGAAAATGGAAAATAGAAGAGTTTGAGCACATGCATAGCTCCGAATGGGTTGCAAAAAGGAAACTTGAACTTTTAAGTGATAACTGCTTGATTTTTGTTTTTGAAAACTAATCTTTTTCTGGGCTTTTAATAATGCTCAATTTGGGGGAAAAGGCTGCTCGGTTGATTTTTGGTTTTGAATGAAAATTTTTAGATCTACAATGTTATTTGTTAGGAAAAGTACATGTTGGTTATTGTTTTGGGATTCGAAGAGAATGGATTTTCTGAATGTTTATCGAAACTTGGGGCAAGAGGTTATTGTTGCGTTAGATTTTATCCTCGATATTTCTCTCTGTTTTGAAGCAAAGGACTCCAGTAGGCTTCATTATACATGCTTGTTGTGTATCTATTAGATCTGAGTGATCTTCCCTCCTTTTATCTACTGAAAATGATTGTTTGTCACTACGAAAATCTTTGGATCTATTGTAAATCATCTCAGCCACCCCCTATTCAATCTTAGAGTGAGATCCTTACCGCCCATTGGCTAGAGAACAACATCATACACTCTTTTAATAAGACTTATAGGAAACAATATATGGTGCTTTCTTATAATATGTGAGTTAGTCTATGAAGTCGGGTCTTAGGGTTTGGAAAAAAATACCCTATAAATCGTGAAGCCAAGTGTATTTCTATGATCGGTGATTTTAAGTTCAAAACATATAAATTGGCCATAAAAAATTGTTGAATGCATTTGATGAAAATGTATACATTATTTGGTAGGATTCGCTACTGCTTACCCATTATTTCTATTAAAATAAAACTGTATATGTTAAGCCTTCGATGCATATATCTTATGATAGAACTTGATAAATCTAGAGTTAGTATGGAATTCGATTTTGTGCATATCCTATGACATGCTTTCAATAGTTTGTATGTATTTTCTTTAGTGTCACTCTTCTTTATCATTTTGTCTAAAATAGGTTGTCATTTGACACTTGAAACGCAATCCCAATCTCCTTTATCATGCAGTTTCAGTGGCTTATCTCCTCCTTTCTTCTTTCCTTCAACTTAAATCACAGACTTTATGCTGAATTTAGTCATTGCATGCCTACCTTATTGGGATTGAGATATTGCTTATGCTTTTGTTGTAAGTCATCCTTGGGTTCGCTTGTTTGGCGCCATGGAGTAATGCCCAACATTACCTCTTTACTGGTTGAAGAATATCACCAAGTAAGCTTCGATTTCCTTTCTCTTTCTATAGATTTCACTTTTCTTTTGTTCAGTATTCCTATCTGATCTATAGGCTTCAAGTGGGTACTTCATGGACTCCGACATGCTGTGGATTGTTAACATTTTGTAGTTTCCTCTATGCCTGAGTCTGATGCATAAAACTTTGCTTTGGTTCACTGCTCGCACTGTAGTATTAGGACAATCAACTGTTTATCTCTTCTTCCTCAAGTTCGATACTTATAAAATAATGATCACTGCCATGTTTATTACAGTATTCATTTACTTTGGAAATTCTATAAAGTTTGTATTTCTTAGTTGGCTTTTCAATGTGCTATTTAGAATGGAATTCGATATATATAGATATATGCCTTTTTGTTTGGTAACATCATTGGATCTTGCTTGTTGTTGCGACTCATTTAATTTGTCTTGTATGCAAATATTTGCAATGTTTTTTCTCTTCACTATATTCGATGGAAATAATTTATTAAGGCATTCGACTATTTAGATATGTATGTTACCACAATTTTAATCTGATTCACAACATTTTACAATGAACATTTTCATATATATATATATATAGAGGTAGGTATACATGTAATTGTATTATAGTTATAGAAAAGAATAATTAGGTTTTATGATTATTGGGTTACATAGATAATCATATTGGAAAGCTAAATATTTATCTATATTTAGAAATTGAAGGGGATAAATGAAGGGGTTTGACTAAATCAATGAAATAGTTTTTCTAAGAAAGTTGGTTATCTTATTATAGTTTTCTTGATTATGCATTTAGTTGCTCTATCACTATTAGAGTGAATTTTAAAGATTCATCTCTAGAAATATTAGTTATATTATGGTTTTACAAATTCATAATAAGGTATATATATAAATATAGGGATATATTTGCATATCAATGTTTATGTATTAGATTATAATAAAAGGGAAAGGAAGAAAATAGATTATATATATATATATATATATATATATATATATATTCTTTATCATCTATTCAATTGTTTGATTTGAATTTTATTCCTAGATTCGGTTCATTTGATTGTGAATTTATTAGGTTTTCTAGTTTAGGAAATAATTCTTATGATTACATTGGGAAAATGTATTGGAAATTAAATAAAGAAAACTAATTATTATAAATGGATAAGAGAAGAACTTGAAGATGATATCCTTTTAAAAATGAGGTTTTTCGACATGTTTCCCTATACTTGAATTGTTTATTGGCTGAATCGTATCATGGGTCACATTTGTGTATTATTGTGTGAATGGTTATTAGGTGAAGTTGGTGTTTAGGAAATGAGTTTAGGAATTAACCAAATAATGTTTTCCCTTGAATGCACTGGTGGGTTGTTGTACTATTGATTATTGTAAGTGATTGTGAGAATTGAGTTAATTGGGTTGACTTTTGAATTGGTTGAATGCTATTGTTGATGTGGTGGTTGATTTTGTTAAATTTGTTTATTAGCCAAATTTTAAGTTTGTTGGGTAATTAGTGGTTGGGTATCATGTGAGGAGAAAATTGAGGTCTCCCTTGGATGCCCTGTTGATTTATTTTACTATTGGCATTTGTGGTTGATTTGGTATTGAATTGATTATATTAGTTTTAGTTGAGTTTCAGGATCTCTTTGTGATGTTACCACTCATTATTCTACACTTGTTGATTCATAATTATTGGTAACCCAAGATGGGGGACAACAACCTAGGAAAATCTGCATTGGGTAACCCATATCAAGTCATGAGTGTTTGCATGAGTTTTATGTTGTTCACCTAGAAGTGGGTGGTTTTGTGACTTTGTCATTTTGGAAAGTGGTTGATCTTTATACTTGGATTGTGTGCTTCAGGGTATGTGGCCTTGCATGGTTTACTTGTGATTTTGGTTAGGGAAATATTTTATTCATTGTTGGTTGTCCTGTTGAGTTCTTTATGAAATATTGTTCTTATATTTGATTTATGATTATGTGTGTTCTAGCCTTGCACTGTGGAATTGTTAACAGTAGAGACTTTGTGCGAGTTGGTGTGTGTATCACTTTTTGTGATAGTTCATGTGACTTTATATGTTGTGCAAGTTGGCTTATCCAGTTAATGGGATATAGATTCATTTTTTGCTAGTAGGGGGAGTGGCTTTCAATGGGGGTTTAGACCCAAAAGTTGTGCCAGGGTAACTCATTGAGAGTTTCTTAAACTAGTGAAAATATTAATAATTAATTAGTGGGTTTGGGTAGTATCTCACATTAATCCAGATAATGTAGCCTCACTCATGGCTCAAGTGCTCGTTTAGACTTGAGATGAGTGGGAAGGCCTGGAAAGGTAAAGATCAACTACCTTTTCCTCTTGAAAGATATGTTGAGCCCGCATGAGTTAGAATGGGGGACGGGGATCAATTGAGGTTGCCAGGGTTTAACCAAGATGGGGGTCGATAATCTAGGAAGATCTGCATTGGGTAACCCATATCGAGCTTATGTGATGACACTCTTCCCTATAGCAACCTTGTATGCCTTGTTTGTTTTCCCCTTGTTGTTCACGTACCTTTGGAAGCAGTTGTTCTTTATGTTTTTGTTGCATCTATTGTGGAGTCTTGATAGCCTCATTTACTTGACTATTTTTATGTTGTGGGTCTTTATTGTCATCTCCTAGCATGGGGGTGGACCTTAGGGTCCACATGGTCGAGTGGAACATGCTATGCACTCCATTGGGTTCCCAACAAGAGTTCATGATGCAAGGAGTTGTACCATTGGCAATGATTCCAGAGCCTTACCAGAGTTGTAGCTAGTATTGATGTTATGTATTACACTCAATTCAATTGTACCACTTAATGTAAATTGGTGATTCTTTCATGTTTCATGCAGGGAAGCACTAATCTACTATTGTAATTATTGATATGATGTAAACTCATATGATAAATGTAATGTATATATATTCCTAGTATTATTAGATTATCATAGATGGATGTTTATGTATTGTTATGGATGTATGTACATTGTGTATTTATTCTATATAATGGTTCTAAAATGATTACTTGTGAGTAGGTATTTATCATTATGGGAACTGGGTCATGTTAGGAAAGTTCACAAGTAATGCAATCATGTTACCCCAGAGGACTAGATAGATGATGTGTATGCATAGTTTCATTATAAGTGTTGGATGTTAACTTACATTTCATATTGTATTTACTATAAAAAAATTGTGCTATAATTGTTAGTGGTTATGTTGTCCTTTGGGGTTTTCCTGGTAGGGTGTTACATGAATGTAAAGTGCTAAATAAATTTCACACATAATTAATAAGCAATGCAATTAAAACTTTTATGAAATAATCTGTAGAATCAAATTTGTTCAAAACAGTTAACACATTAATTAAATATAATTGCAAAGTACTCTGCTAGATCAAATGTATTTGTAGCATGATATCAAAACAAAACACATCAATCACCAATGCATTAGATAATAATTAATAGCACATTAAATGGTTTTAGGCTAACATAACGATTTTAGATCAAAATAGATTTAAAACTAGGAAAGTCTCATTACCACACAACATACAGATGCTACAGCTTGTCATTGGGCGATTGAGGAAGTGAACCCTACCTTCTCTAATTTCCAGTGAAGAAAAAAAAGCTTACTTTAATCTACTCATTGCTTATGAAAAAATAAGATTTCAAACTCCAGACTTCCTTTAATCAAAATAGCAACTTACAAATATATATTACCGATTTCTAACTCAAGTCTTAGCATACATATATATAGAGATCATATGTCACTAAGTTCACAAGAGACTAACCAAAATGGTATATGATTGTTTGGGTTATTATGGCCTACGACAATAACCTTTAAAAGCTTCTTAACAATAGATTTATAGATTTAAAATAGTTCCAAAAACAAAACAACTTTAGACTGAACTTTAATCACAAGTGACACATGCTCATGAAACGGTTCTTGTCCTTATTCCACCAATGATCCTATTTCTCACACACATCATCCACCCAATCATCCCTTGTTTTTCATAGTCTCAAGGATAATTAGTGTGATATCCAGAATGTATAACCCTTTCTAAGCAATTAAAATGCAATGGAAAAACATAAGGAAACACCTCAAAATTAGCCTAAGAAATTTGTAAATGCAAAGAGAAAAGTGTTAAATGATGACAAATGGATATACTTCCCTTCTTGCAGCTGAAAATCCTTGGTTGGCCCTTGATTTTGATGTGCTTTGTATGCTCCTTGATGGCTCTTGATATGGATAAATGTAAGGCTTAACTATGTGCTTGGATGCAAATGAAAATGGATGAGATTGATGGCTAAATGAGTGCACAAAATGGCAGCATTTAGTTGCAAAATGGCTAAGTCCCCCCAAATGCCTTAGAGGATGGGGTATTTATAGAGAAACTTGAATTCTCTAGAGAATTCAATGGTTGGGATTTATCCAACAAGGCCAAGATGAAGGGCTAAGGTGAGTTGAGGACTCACAAGCCCTCACATTTTGACATGTGGAATGTGAATTGTAAAGGTAGGATGATGTGTAGGTGATGTGGAAGGGAAGTACATGATGTGGAGGAAGGACAAGTACCTTCCAAGTATTTTGATGTGACCTTTCAATGATCACATGGGGAAGGGGAAAGCTTTGGGAGAATAAAAGTGAATTTTAAATTCACAATGATTGGAAGAATCTAGTGGATAAGACAAGGTTCCCAAAAGGTGGGAATTTGTCACATGTGACTTGATGTGACAAGTCAAAGATTCTAGAAGATGCATGGAAAAAGGGATTCTAGGAGGAATAAAAGTGAATTAAAAATTCACATGGGGAAGAGAGGAGCCTAGGGTGAAAAAAAGGAATTAAAAATTCTTGGGGGATGGGGGAGTTGACCAAGGTACTAATTAGGTTTGACTAATCAGTAATTAGAGGATAATTAGGGGTTAATGAGGATTAGAAGCCAACTTGCAAAAGTTGGAGGATGTGACACATCCTTAATGAAGAGATTAAGAGATGGATTAGGATTAGATAAAAATGACATGTGAGAAATTAAATAAATGTAATATTTATTTAATTATTTTGATGAAAAGAGGATTAAGGAGAGTAAGGTATTTAATTATTAATTCAATATTTGGCATAATTAAGGGTATTAATTAAATAATAGTAATATTACTTAATTAACTCAGATAAGAGAATGTTTAGAAGAAAAGTGACAAATTTGGATAAATTAGGTGTCCAAATTTGGATGTCTACATTTTTCCCCTCTTTGAGATGGTGTTACGAAGTAGCATTATTTCAAAGAATATTAAAACATAGAACCCGGAAGAAGATAGTTAGATTGGAAAAGATGCCCATGTCATTCAAAGGAGTGACTAGGAAGGAAAAAAATGATGGGGGTGAAGATGAAGATTAGGGATTGAGGATGCCCCCTCGAGAGGACATGCGGGTTCAAGAGAACACGGATGTGCGCTCGAAATGGATAAGATGATGAAATGGGAGATGAGGAAGAGGATGCAAAGGGGTGGATATGAAAGGATGAAAAGGTGACATGAGGTTGGGAAGCACAAATGGATGCAAGAATGAAGATAATGTTGTCCCAGTCAAGGTACAAGCCAAAAGGGGTTGATGATGGATGGAGTGTTGTCATTGAGGGAATGAGAGATCCCAAAAGAACATGAGGATAGGGAAGGATACATCCCAATGAGTGGTATTGATGAGGGAAGGATACATCCCAAAACACCACTAAAGGATAGGGAAGAGTACCTCCCGATGATGATGATGAAAGTGTTGTTGATGAGGGAAGGAGACATCCCAAACAACACCAAAGGGATATGGAAGAATAAAATGGGATGAGGATGATTGGATCCAGGCTTGTAACAAGACTGAGAACAAGACCAAGGATATGATTAGATGATTCGGGCTAAATGGAATGGATGGGGATTGGATAGAGATGTGAGATAAGGATGAAAGATGAATGGATGGGGGGATACATGCAAGATGATAGAATGGAAAATGAAATGCAATCTTAATGCAATTTTCCATCTTCAGAGCACTGATTTTTGCTATAGCATAAGACACAAAGTGCCAGGGTATGTGGAACCAAGGCGTAATAGTGTCTAATGCATGAAATAAACACAACAGACAAGAAGGCTATCCCAACACCCCAAAGTCACAAAGACCTTGGTTGGGCCAAGTATTGAGATAACCACAAGCACAAAAGGATGCCCCAGCATAACACAAGACCTCGAGGATCTTGGTAGGTACTATGTGGGACAATCAAGAAGACAAAAATAGACATAAAAAGATCAAGATATGCCCCTATGTTGACCAATCAGAACACACCATAATATGATGGATCATAGCGGCCTTGACAAGTGATGATAGAGAGCTCAAATGATAAACAAAATCCAAAAGTATCAAAATATCACAATCAATTTCAAATGTCCTTTGCCATAGGATCAAGGGGATGGATGGGATTGATGAGGTCTGTCAGGAAGGATGCATCCTGTTGAGACCAAAGATGATGGATACTACACTAAAAGATTGTTATGATGTGGGATGTTCAAAATCGATTGGATCTCATGATACAAGTGGGTCTCATTTGTGAAGAACTGGCTAGATAAGGGAATAGCTTGATGACATGACACAAGAAAGATAAGACATGATACTGACACACCCTAAAGACCTAGGGGGTCGGGGGCCGATCAAAGATTAGCCTTGCCTACGTAAAAGCGCAGAGCCCTCGTACTTCGATAAAAGGCTGACGACTGACCAAGATGGAGACCTTGATGGATGGTAAAGATAGGATGGACAAAAGGAGCAAACTGGACAATGGTGATCGATGAGAGATGATAGACGATAGAGTAGCCCCAGGGGCAGATCAAGTGATCGACCTTGCCTACGTGAAAGCGCAGGGGCAACGCAGTTTGACCAAAGACCAAAGATAAATGATGGATAAAGGATGATGATAGGATGAGTGGAGCATGAGGATAGGATGAGTGGATAAAAAGATGGGACCGATATGAGGAGATAGGATAGACCGGTTAAATTGGATAGGATGATGACGATCACATAAAGCTCAGGGATGGGAGAGTTATCAAAATCATTAAAATGACTTGTGATGATGATATGATAGATAGATAAGTGATGAAAAGTGATAGGGGATTGAAAATATGTGCAAGAGAAGTAGGAGTGATGATGATTAGATAAATGGAATTGGGTTGCATGGAGGGAGGCCTATAGCTAGATACCAATGATAAGGGATTGTGAGATGTGATGAGGATAAAGATGAAAGAATGGATAGAGATATAGGGAGGGGGGATGGGAGGGAGAGTTTAAGGGGGGTGGGGAAATTAGGGTGCGCTGCTACATAGAGGGGCAGACCCACCCCAGGAGGGGGCAGAGCCACCCCGGGAGGGGACGGAACACTCCTCGGGAGGGGGCGGAGCCGCCCTAGGCAGGGGCGGACATGCCCCGGGAGGGGGCGGAGCCACCCCGAGCAGGGGCAGACATGCCCCAAGAGGGGGCGGAGCCACCTCGAGCTGGGGCGTGAGCATGCCCTGTAGGGGTGGAAACGCCTCCGGAGCCGGGGCGGATATGCCCCTAAGGGCGCATATGCCCCAAAAAGGTAGGTCCCTCAGCCGGGCCGACATGCCCTATAGGTAGGGGCGCGAGCCACCGAAAGGGCAACACGCCGAGAAGGGGTGAGCCGCCGGTGGCGTGATGGCTGTCTCAGAGGGGTGGAGCCATCTGAGTTGGGGTAAACACGCCCGGTGTGGATGGGGGATGGGGGGATAGGAATATAAGGATTGGGAGATGAAAGGGATGCTAGGATAGATGGATACGAAGATAAGGATGGGGAGATGGAAGGGATGTTGTGATAGATGGATAGGGATATGAAAGGGATGCTAGGATAGATGGATACAAAGATAAGGATGGGGAGATGGAAGGGATGCTGTGATAGATGGATAGGGAGATAAGAATTGGGATATGAAAGGGATGCTAGGATAGATGGATATGAAGATAAGGATGGGGAGAGGGAAGGGATGCTGTGATAGATGGATAGGGAGATAAGGATTGGGATATGAAAGGGATGCTAGGATAGATGGATACGAAGATAAGGATGGGGAGATGGAAGGGATGTTGTGATAGATGGATAGGGATATAGGATTGGAGATGAAAGGGATGCTAGGATAGATGGATACAAAGATAAGGATGGGGAGATGGAAGGGATGTTGTGATAGATGGATAGGGATATAGGGATTGGGAGATGAAAGGGATGCTAGGATAGATGGATACGAAGATAAGGATGGGGAGATAGAAGGGATGTTGTGATAGATGGATGTCTCCAAGGACTATATCAGAAAGGAAGCAGATGCCCCCACTTTAGATATGTCATATATGATGAGGCATGAGGGATGGAAGACGAGTGGATGGGAAGATAAAGGAGATAACTAGATGAGGATAGGATGGGTGATGAAGGAATATGATAGAGCATGGATGAAGGGAATGTATACCAAGAGGTGGCCAAAGCATGTATAGATAGGTGCCCCTGTTTTGTTCAAGATCACAAGAAGGATGGAGGGATGGGAGATAAATGGGATATGATGGTAGGATGCGGAAGATAGGTGGGATGGAGGGGATTTATGAAGAGGACGGATAATAGGAAGATGGGTGCATAGTTGGAGATATAGCATATGGAGATGGAATGCAGATATTACTCCCAAGGACTATATCAGAAAGGAAGCAGATGCCCCCACTTTAGATATGTCATATATGATGAGGCATGAGGGATGGAAGACGAGTGGATGGGAAGATAAAGGAGATAACTAGATGAGGATAGGATGGGTGATGAAGGAATATGATAGAGCATGGATGAAGGGAATGTATACCAAGAGGTGGCCAAAGCATGTATAGATAGGTGCCCCTGTTTTGATCAAGATCACAAGAAGGATGGAGGGATGGGAAATAAATGGGATATGATGGTAGGATGCGGAAGATAGGTGGGATGGAGGGGATTTATGAAGAGGACGGATAATAGGAAGATGGGTGCATAGTTGGAAGCATAGCATATGGAGGGAATGCATATTAGGAAGTTGCCCCAAGTGTAGATGGGGATTTACACATGACGCCAGTTTGCTAGGTTTTCATCATGGTATTTATCCAAGGGCTTTTTGCCAAGTTTTCACCATTGACGAATTATTTCTCTTTATTATTATTATTTTTTTTATTTTTATTTTTTTGGATTTTTAGATTTGTAGATAGCAAGGGGATGAAAATGGATAAGGATAGGGATGTGGATAAGGGAATTTAGAAGATACATAATAAGGATATGGATGAAGGACTCAAGCATCAAGCTCTATATGAGGTATTAAGAGCCCATGTTCGAACCGACTGTTGGATGTTAGTACAACCGTATTAGGATAAATGGATTATGTAAGAGGATGAATTAGAGGGATTTGAGAGGGGAGATACATGGGATAATGGATGGGATGCTACAAAGGGTATGGATGGAATGATGGGGTGGATGTGTTTAGGACCAACATTGGCACATGTGGTGGTGGATGTGAAAAGATAAGAGGATTAATGGATGGAGAATGTGTGGATAATGGAGGAGATGGGGTGGTAAACTTTGGAACATAAGGACCCAAAACAGACTTAGGAGATGAAAGTGGTGTATGACTAGCTTTTTGGATTAGCAACTTTGGATGTTCTGATAGATTTTTTATTTGATTGCATTGCATATTGATTCTTTGGGATCCACATGGTTTTGATTTTTGCTTTGGGGGGCCTTTGTGGCCTACGGATTTGATTTAGATTTAGATTTTTCTTCTCTTCACCGTGTCTTTTGGAGGGGACATGGGGAGCCTTAGATTCATGTGGATGCTCGGATTTATGCATTTTTTCTTTAACAGTCAAAGTGCTTTTAGTAGCAATGGGATGGGTGTGAGGAGATGGATGATGTGGAGTGATGGAGGTAGGAGTATGGGGATTATGTGTAGATGGAGGATGTGTAGGTATGTGCCTTTGTTGATCCTGATTAGGATGTGTATGATGGATGACATGGATAGGTGTTGGATGGATGAAAGGATGAGATGGAGGAGGTGAACTTGGGATATATGGACCCAAAGCAGACATAGTGGGTGGAGGGACATAAGAACCCAAGATGGATGGAGTAGAGGAAGGATGGGAGATGGTGGATGGAGGGATGTAAGGACCCAAAATGGATGGAGCAGATGAAGGAGGAATATGGACGGTTGTTTTGAGGTGATATGATGAAGGAGGAGGGATGGAAGCATATGATCTGGCAGAGCAATGGGAAGAGCCATAATTTCTTTTGGAAAAGGCTCGTTGAGGATGTGTAGAGGTTGTACCAACATCTTTAGATGGTGAGTCTTTGGAAATAGGTCCAAGACCTTGCATGCAGATTTGTTCTTTGACTTGGATGGGCTCTAAAATACCTTGCTCATGAAGGCCTAGACCTTTTCCTTGATATTTCATTTTCTTTAGCATGTGATCCATGATAGCATTTGTGTTATTTTGAAAACATGATGCGAGTCCATTATTAGGTGGAGGATCATGGGTGGTATATACACTATGTTTTTCTTCCGCGAGGAGGCCACCATGGAAGAATGTGAGAGAACCAAGGGGATATGCAAGTGGTGTGGGGATAGTAGTTTTAGGTGATGATGGGGGATCATGAGAGGGAGATGATGGGATAGCAGCATTTGGATGGGTGGTATCGGGAGAGGGATCAGGGGATATGATAGGATCTGGATTTGTGGTAGTGGGATCATGCGATGGAGATGAAGATGGAGCGGTGGAGACAAGGGGATCATGGGGTGCAATGGATGGGGGACTGAGATCTTGAGGTGGACTAGATAGGATGGTAGGATCTTGATCTGGAGAAGGGCATATGTTGGCATGCTTTGGATTAGACTCTTGGCATGACTCATCTTGTGTGGATGGCAGGATGAAAGAGTTTTCTTCAAGTTGGGGAGATGGAAGGATGGAGGATTTGATGTAGTCATCGTAATAGATTTTAGTGGATTGGATTTGGGTGTCGTCGATGGGCTTGATGACTCTTGGAGTAGGAGGTGGGTGTTCAATGGATTCGGTAGATGTGATGGTAAGGGATGGGGGCTCATTGGATTCAGAGGATGTGATGGTTTCATCACTAATAGATGTTGGGTGGAGAAGGGTCTCGTCACTAATGACCGTGGATGATGGGTTGGGATGGCATGATTCCATAACTTCAAGGTGTGGAGAGGGAGATGTCTTCTTTGCTATAAGTCCTTGGAGAACTTCTGGAGTGAAGAACTTGAATACTCTAGGCTGAGATGGCGTGGTAGGAGTGGATGAAGGATTATGGATTGGTGGGGGATGAGGACTAGGTATTGGGGGACTAGGATTAGATGGGGGAATGGTATTGGATGCAGGACTGGGAATAGACAGGGGATTAAGATTAGATGAAGGGTTAAGATAGGGGTATTGGAATGGTGAATTAGGACACAAGGATGTGTTTGGTGGATTGTAGTAAGGGTATGGGGATGGTGGATTAGGATGGGAAGATTGAGGTGGCGGATTGAAATAGGGAAATGTGGATGTTGGATTAGAGTTAGGAGAGGTGGATGTTATATTAGGATAGGTTGGTGTGGATGTTGGATTAGGATAGGAAGGTGTGAATGTAGGATTAGGTTAGCGGGTATATGCCCGTGAAGGATTGAGATAGGAGGATGTGGATGGGGGATTAGGATAGGGGTATTTAGATGGTAGACTAGGATAAGAGGATGCGAGTGTTGGATAAGAGGATGATGTAGATGAAGGGTATGATGGATATGAAAAATATCCCTTGTCAAAGGTAGCATAAGCAACATGATTTGGTGTGGATGAAGACATAACGGGATAACTTGAGGGGGTGATTGGATTTTGGAAAGTGGGTGGAAATAGCTTACTAGCAATGATAGTGTCAAGGGGATCTATGTCACATTCTTCTTGATCGACAAGACTTTTGTTATCGTTGTCAACGTAATTAGGGTTTCCTTTGACCATTATTGATGGAAGATAAGGATTCATGATGATGAAAGGATAAAGAAGATGGATCAAATATTTTGGATGGGAATGGACTAAAGCTCAAATTGAGATTTAGCTCAAGCTCAGATCAGGATTGGACTAAAGCTCAGATTAGGATTGGACTAAAGCTCAGATTAGGATGATTGGATGATGTGTTGGGATTGTTTCTGATGATCGACACCGAATCTGCTTCAAGATAGAAGTAGATTGATTGGGTCGAAGGTGATGTGATTGGATTGGATTGGATTGGATTGGATTGGATTGGATTGGATTGGATTGGATTGGATAAGGTTGATTGATGATTGATAAGATGATGAAAGAGACTCCAAATCCTGTTCAGAGATTATCTTAGATGACTTAGGATACTGATTGATCGGATAAAAGGATAAATGGATGATAATAGCACCGAATCCACCTTGAGATTGAAGGTGAATTGATTGGGCCAATGATGATGATTAACTTAGGATGGATGACAATCCTAAGCAAATGTTGATGAGGACGATCAGATCAGACACTTAGGTCAATTTGGATAATAACTCGAGACGAATTTTAGGGGATCTGGATGGGGAAAATGATGATTTGATTGGAGAAATTGATGATTAATACTCAAGACAAGTAAATGATTGATTGGAACAAATTAATGACTACTCAGATCGAGTAAACGACTGCTCACAATGGACAAATGATTCTCAGAATGAGAAGATGAAGGTTTGGAATAGATGGAAGATTACTCAGAATGAGTAAATGATTGATCGGGATTGTTGAATGAGAGTTAAAAATGATTGAAGGAGGTGTGAAACAGATGAATGTTTACTCAGAATGAGTAAATGGATGATCGGAATGGCTAAACAAGGGTTTGAGATGATAGATGAAGGTGTGAAATGGATGAAAGTTTACTCAAAATGAGTAAAAGAATGACCAAGATGATAGAACAAGAATTCAAAATGATGAAAGGGGGCGTGAAATGGATGAATGTTTACTCAAAATGAGAGTAAACGGATGATCAGAATGATAGAACGAGAGTTCAAAATGATGAAAGGATGTGTGAAATGAATGAATGTTTACTCAGAACGAGTAAATGAATGATCAGAACGACTGAACGATAGTTTGGAATGATGAAATGATGTGTGAAATATATTATTGTTTACTTGGAATGGGGAAATGATTGAAAAAGGAGAACAACTGTTCAGAATGGATGAATGAAAGGTTGAAATGACTAAACCTCATATTAGGGTTTTGGTTAAGCTCAGATTGGGATTAGATTAAAGCTCATATTAGGATTGGGTTGAAGCTTAGAATTATTTGGAGGATGTGATGGGATTGATTCTACACCAAGTTCTAGGGTTTAAAGAACGTAAGGTGCTGACAATAAAAATTTTCCAGATTTGGCAATTTTCAAAAATTGTCAAATTTTTCCATTTAAGGAAACATCACGAACGTACTTTTGAGAGTTCAATTTTTTCCCAAAAAATACCCAAAACAAAGATAGGATGAATTGCCAACTAATATCCCAAATTTGAGACATGCATTCTGAGTTATTGAATAAAATGATTTTTCAAAATGCTGGAAAAAAACACTAAATTATGATTTTGAGGGTCAAGATGAAAGTTTGAGGCCTCAAAATTGTGGAAAAATAGGGTCTAAGGGACTTCTAGTCTTGGGGATCCACATGCCATCTCATAATGCAACCACCCATAAAATTTTAGCTCAAACAGACACCCGAGTCAAAAGTTATGGCCTCTGGAAGTTTCGGCACAAAAATCAAAATTCTCAAAATGAAGTCTAGGTGATTGGGATGGATGATTTGATGCTAGATATGGACTCTAATGATGTTCTAAGTGGCACTTATGTGATTTTGGTGATGAAATGATGATTTTCGGAAAAGTTTTGATGATGGGCAAATGGGTGCTCAGAATAGATGAATGACTCTCAGAATGAGGAGATGGATGCTTGGAATGGATAAAATGGAGCTTTGGAATAATCAAATAGAGGTTTTCGGAGGTTTAAAATGACAAAATAGAGGCTTGGGATGATGAGAAAAAGGTTGGGAATGATTAAATGATGGTTTAGAGGCTAAACGGATCCAAATGGGGTGATTTCGGGTGTTCAGGAGGGCAAATTCGCCCCTCTGCAGTAAATCAGGGGTGCAGTCGCCCTTCTACAGTAAATCAGGGGCGTAATCGCCCTTCTGCAGAAAATCAGGGGCACAGTCGCCCTTTTGCGAAAAATCAGGGGCCCAGTCGCCCTTCTGCGGAAAATCAAGGGCACAGTCGCTCTTCTGTAGAAAATCAGGGGCACAGTCACCCTTCTGCGGAAAATCAAGGGCGTAATCACCCTTTTGTAGAAAATCAGGGGCGTAATCACCCTTTTGCAGAAAATCAGGGGCGCAGTCACCCTTCTGCGGTAAATTAGAGACTTGGTTTGATGAAAATGACTATGGCAAGGATTTTAAAATGACAATAATAAGGCCAATTTGTCAAAAATTTCACTAGTTTCTCACAAGAAAACACTTTCAAGCAAACACAATCCTATGATTAGTGTTAAGGGTATGGCCAAAGAGGTCTTAATCTAGGATGCACAAGGTGTCTAGGGATTCCTCAATATACTCTCGGTACATGAGGCACAACCGTGAACACCAGTCCATCACAAGCGTGAGTCGGGAACCCTAGCAAGATACTAAAGGGCTCAAACCAACTCTTCACGTCTATCTAGGTATCACCCTAGCTTTGACGCTCTGCCAATTACGACGTGACTGGATTGGGGTACAACTTTCGCTCTCCCCCCTTTATATACCCTGTCAGTACATGTGGTTGGAATCGTCCCTTGGGGTGATGAAATCCCCAAGCAGGTCCCACTAGAAAGAAAGCACTAATTATTTTCAACTACTCCCCAGGCTCACACGAAGTGCAAGGGGAAAGCAAAAACAAGCTAATGCTCCCTTTGGGTAACAAAAAAAGATAGACACATCAAGCAATGAATATTACTCCCCCTGATTAAACTATGTTCTTAAATTAATGCAAACAGCAAGGATAGTTTAAAAAGTTTGAGCTAATGGATAGCCCTGCAAGAAAATGTTAGATGTTTTATCCTGCTTTCTTCATCAACTTCACAAGAATATGTTGCAAAAAGCTAGCAAAAACACCAATATCCTTGCAAGAACAATGTTAGGGGGTTAATACTTGAAAATAGCAAAAAACTGAAGCCAAAATGACAGTTTTACCTTTCAAAATGTGTTGTTTTGCGGTGACAAGGGGTCGCAGTCGCCCTTCTACAGAAAATTAGGGGTGCAGTCGCCCTTCTGTGAAAAATCAGGGGCGTAATCACCGTTCTATAAAAAATCAGGGGCGTAATCGCCCTTCTATGGAAAATCAGGGGCGTAATCGCCCTTCTGCGGAAAATCAGGGGCGCAGTCGCCCTTCTGCAGAAAAGTGTTAGCACAAAAATTTCAGCCCAGAGGGCGTAGTCGCCCTTCTACAGTAAAGTGTGAGCACAAAAATTTTGGAGCCAGGGGCCATAGTCGCCCTTCTATAGAAAAGTGTTAGCACAAAAATTTTAGCCCAGGGGGCATAGTCGCCCTTCTGCAAAAAAGTGTTAGCACAAAAGTTTTGGAGCCAGGGGGCGTAGTCGCCCTTCTACAGAAAAGTGTTAACACAAAATTTTGGAGCCAAGGGGCGTAGTCGCCCTTCTGCAAAAAAGTGTTAGCACCAAAATTTCAGCCCAGGGGGCATAGTCACCCTTCTATAGAAAAGTGTTAGCACAAAAATTTCAGCCCAAAGGGCGTAGTCACCCTTCTGCAGAAAAGTGTTAGCCAAAAATTTTAGTCAAGGAGGGGGCGTAGTCACCCTTCTGCATAAAAATAGGGGTGCAGTCGCCCTTCTGCAGTAAATCAGGGGTGCAGTCGCTCCACTGCAGAAAATCAGGGGCATAATCACCCTTCTGCAGAAAATCAAGGGCATAGTCGCCCCACTACAGAAAATCAGGGGTGCAGTCGCCCCACTAGAGAAAATCAGGGGTGTATTCGCCCTTCCGCGATGTATTCCTTCAAAAAACTCAATAATGAACGTTAAATTGAGGAACCAACTTGTGGGTCCCACCGGGCATGCCAGAAATGTGATATCCAAAATGTCTAACCCTTTCTAAGCAATTAAAATGCAATGGAAAAACATAAGGAAACACCTCAAGATTAGCCTAAGAAATTTGTAAATGCAAAGAGAAAAGTGTTAAATGATGACAAATGGATATACCTCCCTTCTTGCAACTGAAACTCCCTGGTTGGCCCTTGATTTTGATGTGCTTTGTATGCTCCTTGATGGCTCTTGATATGGATAAATGCAAGGCTTAACTATGTGCTTGGATGCAAATGAAAATGGATGAGATTGATGGCTAAATGAGTGCACAAAATGGCAGCATTTAGTTGCAAAATGGCTAAGTCCCCCCAAATGCCTTAGAGGATGGGGTATTTATAGAGAAACTTGAATTCTCTAGAGAATTCAATGGTTGGGATTTATCCAACAAGGCCAAGATGAAGGGCTAAGGTGAGTTGAGGACTCACAAGCCCTCACATTTTGACATGTGGAATGTGAAGTGGATAAATGTAGGATGATGTGTAGGTGATGTGGAAGGGAAGTACATGATGTTGAGGAAGGACAAGTACCTTCTAAGTAATTTGATGTGACATTTCAATGATCACATGGGGAAGGGGAAACTTTGGGAGAATAAAAGTGAATTTTAAATTCACAATGATTGGAAGAATCTAGTGGATAAGACAAGGTTCCCAAAAGGTGGGAATTTGTCACATGTGACTTGATGTGACAAGTCAAAGATTCTAGGAGGAATAAAAGTGAATTAAAAATTCACATGGGGAAGAGAGGAGCCTAGGGTGAATAAAAAAGAATTAAAAATTCCTTGGGGGATGGGGAGAGTTGACCAAGGTACTAATTAGGTTTGACTAATCAGTAATTAGAGGATAATTAGGGGTTAATGAGGATTAGAAGCCAACTTGCAAAAGTTGGAGGATGTGACACATCCTAATCAAGGATTAGGCATGTGCACATCCTTAATGAAGAGATTAAGAGATGGATTAGGATTAGATGAAAATGACATGTGAGGAATTAAATAAATGTAATATTTATTTAATTCTTTTGATGAAAAGAGGATTAAGGAGAGTAAGGTATTTAATTATTAATTCAATACCTTAGGGATTTGGCAGAATTAAAGGTATTAATTAAATAATAGTAATATTACTTAATTAACTCGGATAAGAGGATGTTTAGAAGAAAAGTGACAAATTTGGATAAATTAGGTGTCCAAATTTGGATGTCTACAATTAGTAAATAATTAAAGGTTTCAATATATCCTCAAGTTTCTATCCTCTATTTTCATTTTATTAAATATCCCTACTTATTAAAAAATAGTGATCGGAACTACAAGGGATTCTATAAGAACAAAGAGGTAAAAAGGTAAAAAAATAGGTAAAAATAAAGACACATTTATCCCTCATCATATAGTTTACATCATATGCATTTTTTGGGCATAACATATGCATCGGGTAGGTGTGGGTAATTAAAGAAAAAAATTACATTCTTTTTTAGCCAATATACCTCCTCCATAGTTGTGTTGATTCATATTTATGGGGTAAGAATTCAGAATTTTTGACAATTGAACCAGATAAAAAGGAAAAATGAATGCAAATGAGGGGTTCACCAATTAGGGAAAAGTAGAGTTTTTTTTTTTTGAAGGTCTACAATTTAAGTGAAAATACAAATAAGTTTGAACAAGGGGTAGCAAGACAATATGCAAAGGTGTTGTGGTTATTTGATGACTCTAGTAATGTAGTTACACAATGAGATTGCTACCAATGAATACAATGTTTGAATTTCATAATATTCATCTTTTCCTATAAATTATTTTATTGCATAATATCAATGGTGAACAACAACTTGATATTTTTTACTATGAATGTAAATATTAATTGTAATTTGAGTTATAGATAGTGGAGATCTTTGATTCAAATTACTTGCTATTAGAATTGGTAGTCCCATAAGACCCCTAATTCCTGTCTACACCAAATTGATATCAAAGTAGGTATAACATTGTTTTTGGATAAGAATCCTAAGGATATTTTTTTTGTGTGTATGACAATGATGAGACCTATAATTGTAGAGGGTTAAAAACATGGCACAAAGAGTGCATGGGCAAAGAGGACCATAGAATGTAGACCATAATGTCTTTAGTGAAATTATAAGAGGCATTGAATCTAGGATAGGATCAAGGTTGGAGGAAATATCATTGATTCAAAGAGGAGGAAGATTTCCCAATGGTGGATGTCAACAAGGATGAAGATAAAGAGGAAGAAACATCATTCAATGTGGAAGATGAGCATAGAAATGAGGTAGATGATAAATTTTTGAAAGCAGTTCATAGGATTTGTAGCAAGCCTCGGTTAGACTCCCAAGTTTTTTTGGTACTTTGAATCTAGAAGAGTTGTTGGGATAGATATCAAAAATAAAAAATATTTCTACATGTAGTCAATTCAGGAATCAAAATGGATGAAATACGTAGGCACAAAGATGAAAGGACATGCTTCCATGTGGTGGAAGAATGTGCAACTTGAAAGATGATGAAGAGGTAAAGAGAAAATTAAAATGTGGGAGGGGATGATGATAAAATTGAAGGAAAAATTTCTTCCTATGGATTACAAACTTGATTTGTTTAAGAGGTTGTAAAATTTGAAGCAAAGAGAGAAAAATGTATGGGAGTACACTGAGAAGTTCTATCGGTTGAGCATCAAGCTAGATATGTGGATGATGATGTAGAAAAGGTATTAAGATATGTAAATATCCTTCATAATTCCATTCAAGATGAAATGAGAATTATTTTAGTGAATAGTGTGGAAGAGGCATATCAATATGCCTTGAACGTGAAAGAAAAAACAACAAAATTCTCGTGGTAGAAAAAAATTTCAAGAGGAAGAGGGAAAAATATGTAAGGAAAGAAGAGGTGCGGAAAAACATTCCTAGTGCTAATTCTAAGAAGAGAATGTAGACATATAGTTCAATTTCAAATTACAGTTCATTAAAGATGCACATTAAAGGAATAACAGAGCAGAACAAATTTGACTCAACCACAGAACGAACATCAAATTTAACGTGGGAACACCCTTTTGGGGAGAAAACCCACCACACCAAGAAAATTCACTTTGTATTGCAGTTAACAATGTTCACATACAGAGTTACAATTTCTTCCTTTCATATGTCAATTAAGACACTCAATATAGACAACATTATAAACTTGATTTATCGCATTCTCTATCTTAGACTCACGACTCAACTAGTCATTCTCTTACCACACTATTACAAAATGTATTACACACTTATAGTGTAATTATTGTGAGAGAATTCCAGACCATCTACATGTCAAGACTGATGCATGAAATAATACTAAATCGGTTTCATATGTTACAGCATACAAACTGTCAATTAGCAATTTCCAAAATGAGCCATGTTGAAGAGATAATTTCCCATACTCTCACTAATAAAAACAAGTCTCACCAATACATGCATATCACAATACACTGTCGATCAAAATAGCTATGTCGAAGAGAGATTCTAGCTTCTCCCACCAATACACTAAGGTATCATTGATGTCTACTATACCATCCATGTGATCCCCACTACCGAGTTAGCATGCCTCACGTCATCATTCGATTTCCTCCTAACAACGTGAGTCCCACTATAGTCATTGGCATAAAAAACTTTGTCGAAGAGACATCTTCCATAGTCACAACGAACATCCATATTCTCATCGATGAGAATTCTAAAGACTTCTACCAAAATGTCTAAGAGACATTTTCCAATGTCTCGCTGAACCATCTAGGTCTCTCTGATAGGTGCGTTTAAGACTTCTACCAGTATGTCAAAGATACATCTTCCAATCTCTCACTGAACACCTGAAGTCTCTCTGATAAGAGTGTTCCAACCTAACATGAGGATGATGAACAAACATTGCTCAATGTCCTAGAAATGGTGCAACCTTTCACCGACAAGGTAAACAAGCCACCACAACAAAGGATTTCAATCTGTTAAGGAGACAAAGGACAAACTCTCACCAATGGAGAAAACTCTTGTCGATAAGGATAACTGCTATAGACCACCAATGTAGAGACAACCATTGAGGTCCCACTGACCACACAATGTCTTACTGATGGAGCTAGGTTAAACCATGAAGGCTTCTTGGGCTGTCAGGGAGACAACTAAGAAATTCTCACTGATGAAGCTCTTTTTGGTAGATAAGAGAATACAATGCTACCATTATCACACCAGTAAGCTAAGAAACATTTTCAACATGCTCCCACTTGATAAAGGCTTACTAGATTTATCCAAAAATGAGATCACTGAATGTCATAGGCCTCAAGGCCCATCAAACCGGAACACCACCTACACTTGTCTGTGCTCACCAGTTTCGTTAATGCATCTACAAAATTTTCCATAGTATCCATTTTTTCAAGATTGACCTTTCCATCCTCCACCATATCCCATACAAAATGATACTGCAGATCAATATGTTTCGTCCTAGCATGGAAAGTTGGATTTTTTTCCAAATGAATAGCACTCTGACTGTCATAAAAAATTATTTTATTTTTTTTTGCATTGAACCCAATATTAGAACACAAATGCCTAAACCAAATGGATTCTTTACAGGCATGTTTTTCTACCATATATTCTACTTCTATAGTAGATAAAGTGACTATAGTCTATCGCTTACTCATCCAACTAACTGCACCACCATTCAACGTGAATATCTATCCACCGGTAGATCTCTTGTTGTTAATGTCCCTTGCCCAATCAGAATTCACATAACCTTGAATGTTGATGGATGTCTGTGACCAACCGAGTTACCATGATAACTCAAAGCATACTGAGAGGTACCTTTTAAATATCTAAAAACTCTTTTCACAACATCCTAGTGTGTTCTACCTAGATTTTCAATAAAACGGCTAACTTCCACTACTTGGGAAATGTCTGGCCTTGTATAGACCATTGCATACATTAAACTACCAAATTCACTTGCATAAGGCACTTTGGTCATGTCCTCCATCTCAATAGGAGATTTTGGAAAATCTTAAATAGATAGCTTTGCTCCCTACAACACTAGAACAACTAGCTACTTTCAACCAGTCATACCAAATCTCTTCAGGACAGTATTGATATACTTACTTTGGCTGAGCCAAATCTTTCACTTCCTCTGTCCCTTTTTATTTCCATCCCCATAATATACCTTGCTATACCTAGATCTTTCATTTCAAACTTTGTTGACAATTGAGATTTTAGATCAGAAATCATAGTCTTACTATTTCCTATGAACAACATGTCACCGGACATATAGGGAAATAATAAGAACTTGATCATTTTTAGTTTTGAAGTACACACAATGATCATATTTTGATCTTACAAATCCCAAAGACAACAAAAACATGTCAAACTTTCGGTACCACATTTTAGGTGATTTTTTTAAACCATAGAAAGATTTATTTAACTTGCAAACCATATTTTATTTACCTTTTTCAAGAAAGTGCTCAGCTTGGGACATATAAATTTCTTCTTCAAGATCTCCATGAGGAAATTTTTTCTTCATATCCATCTATTCAATCTCTAAGTCATACATTGTTGCAAGTGACAAAAGAAATCTGATAGATGTTAGCTTAGCTATAGGAGAAAATATTTCTCCATAATCAATTCCCTCTACCTGGGAATAACCTTTCACAACAAACCTAGCTTTATACTTTTCAACACTGCCATCCATACCAATTTCCTTCTTAAATACCCATTTATAGCCAACAGGCTTTCGGCCTTTAGGAAAGGGCACCAAATCCCAGGTTGCATTCCTTTTTAGTGATGCCATTTCCTCATTCATCGCTTCCAACCAAGAATTTGAATTAGACATTTCAATTGCCTCCTTTAGATTCCTAGGTTCGCTTATAATCAAAACATATGCACAATTTACATCCAACATGGAAAAACCATACCTTTCAGGTTGCCACCTTTCACGTGTACACCTCCTCAAAGGCTAAAGTTGAGGTAGCGGTTCTTCTTCTTCATAAATCTCAGAGCTGCTATAACTCTCCTCAGTTTTAGGTACACTTCGTAGTTCGTCTTTATCTAGAATTTGAGGAATTTCAAGCACTTTTTCTTTCTTTTCTTCTTTCATCTCTAACTGTAGATCCACTGAAGAAGGTTTCAGCTCACGAAAAATTACACTTCTTCTATATACAACCTTTTCATAAATAGGATTCCAAAGCTTGTATGCTTTCACACCAATGTTGTAGCCAATGAAGATACATTTTGCAGCATTATTTTCCAATTTATATATTTTCTCATTCGGCACATAAACATATGCTTCGCAACCAAAGACTCTTGCATGTCTTAAAGAGGTATTTTTACTAGACCAAGTTTCCATAGGCATTTTGTCAACAAGTGTCGAAGATCGAGATTGATTTAATAAATAAAATGTTTTAGCCACAGCCTCAACCCAGAACTTTTGCTCCATACCAGCATTGCTCAACATACTTCTCACCCTTTCCATCAACGTCCTATTCAACCTTTCAACAACTCCATTTTGTTGTGGATTGTAAGGTGTTGTTTTATGCCTCTTTATTCCATGCTCTTTGCAATACCTTTCAAAATCTACAGAACAAAACTCACTGCCATTATCTCTCCTCAAGTATTTAATTTTTCTTCCAATTTAATTTTCAACTAAGTTTTAAAACTCTTTAAATCAATTGAACACTTATGATTTACTTTTTAGAAAATATAGAAATTCCCTTCTCGAATAGTTATCAATAAAAGAAACATAATATCTTGATTTCGATAACAAGGGAACATTTATTGGACCAAAAATATTATAGTGAATATAATCCAAAACACAAGGAGATTTATGAGGACTAGAATAAAATGAAACACAATGTTGTTTTCCATATATACAATGTTCACAAAAATCGAACTCATGGTTACAATCATCAAGCCCTTCAACCAGGTTTTTATTTTTCAAATCTTTTAAGCCTTTCTCACAAATGTGGTTGAGCCTTTGATTCCAGAGCATGGTTTTTTTCTTAGGGAGTTTCACCTCCACAGAGTTTGATCCAAGAGGAACTTCATTCTCCTTCTCTACATGAGCAACCTTTTTAGACTTTATAGAGACACTATTGCATTGAATAGCATGTGCATCCAGCTTGTACAAAGTACTAATTCGAGCACCCCTAGCCAGCACCATCGAGCCTCTAGTCATCTTGCATCCACCATTCAAGAATGAAACTTGCACACCAACATCATTCAACTTGCTAACAAAAATTAATTTTGAGCCAGACCTAGTATGTGCATTACGCCATCAATTCCTTTAATTCTTCTAGCAAGAAATTGAATTATGACTCTTCCATGACCAAAAATTTCAAGAGATGAGTCACTTTCCAGATACACCTTTCCACCAACATATGTTTCATACTTCATAAACCTATCTATGTGAGATGTCATATGAAAAGATGCACCTAATTCAATTAGCCAGACATCATCTGATACCTAAGTTACCAAGGCTGCAATGAAGGCATCTACATTGCTCTAAGAAGAATCGTTATCTGAAGATTTATTTTTCTTCTTCTTTTTATCCTCTTTGCAATCCTTACGGATATGACCAGGCTGCCCACAATTTCAACATTTCACCTTGGACTTCTTGCTAGGAGACTTTGATCTCCCTTCAAACTTTGATTTAGAATTCTTGTCCTTCTTCTTGTCTTTCTCCTTCGATCTTCCTTGAACAGCAAGGGCCTCCTTTTCCATCTCATAATATTTCCTTCACATCTCTTTTGAAAGCAATGAAGCAACCACATCTTCCATCTTGAAAGTGGTTGTCATACTCCCAATAACCATCAATGATCCCAAGAATTGGGCAAAGAACATAACAAGAGCATACAATGATCCTCATCATCTATCTTCACACCTATAGATGTTAATTGAGTAATGATAATATTAAATGTATTCATATGATCAGCCATAGATGCCCCTTCCTCCATTTTCAAAGAGTACAACTTCTTCCTCAAGAATAACTTATTCACCAAGGACTTGCCCTGATAAATATCTCCAAGTTTCTTCCACAAAGAAGATGTAGACTTCTCTTCCTGAACGTTCAGGAGAACAGAGTTTGCTAGACATAGTCTTATCAACCCTTTGGCTTTTCTATCTGCAAGGTCCCAACCTTCTTGCTTCATGCCTAAAGGTTTAGTTCTAGACACAAAAATCCAGAAATCTCTATCTACCAATAGGTCTTCCATTTTGAGTTTCCACAACTCAAAATTGCCACCATTGAATTTTTCAAATTCTATCTTCCCTGATGTGCTTACCATATTAATTTGTAATTGAAATTACAAGATTCCTCTACAAGACTCCTACTTAAGAATTGGCACAAAAAACCCATCCAACCCACAAGGATAACACGATTGGCTAGGCTCTTATACCACTTGTAAGGAAGCCAAAGGTGCAAAAACACTTTACTAATGCTAATCTAATAAGATAATGCAAACATATAGTTTAATTTTAAATTACAGTTCATTAAAGATGCACATTAAAAGAATAGCAAACTAGAAAAAATTTAACTCAACCATAGAACGTAAACCATATTTAACATGGGAAAACCCTTTTGGGGAGAAAAACCCACCACACCAAGAAAAGTCACTTTGTATTGAAGTAAACAATGTTCACATACAAAATTAAAATTTCTTCCTTTCAAATGTCAATTCAGACACTCAATACAGGCAGCATTACAAACTTCATTTATCTTGTTCTCTATCTCAGACTTACGACTCAACTAGTCATTATCTTACCACACTATTACAAAATGTATTAGAAACTTATAACGTAATTCTTTTGAGAGAATTCCAGACCATCTACATCTCAAGACCCATGTTTGAAAACATACTAAATTGGTTTCATATGTTACATCATACAAATTATCAATTAGCAGTTTCAAAAACAATCCATGTCGAAGGGACAGTTCCCCAAACTCTCACCGATTAGAACGAGTCTCACCGATGCATGCATATCACAATATACTGTCAATCAAAATAGCTATGTCAAAGAGAGATTCCAACTTCTCCCACCGATACACCAAGGTCTTGTCGATGTCTGCTTTATCATCCATGTGACCCCCATTGCCGATCAGCATGGCTTGCACCATCAATTTATTTCCTCCTAACAATGCAAGTCCCACTATAGTCATTGGCATAATAAAATTTGTCAAAGAGACATCTTCCAAAGTCACAGTGAACATCCACAGTCTCATCGATGAGAACTGTCAAGAATTCTACCAGAATGTCTAAGGGACATTAGTGAATGTCTAAGAGCATTAGTGAATGTCTCACCAAACCATCCAAGTCTCTCTGAAAGTCCTGATCAAGACTTCTACCAGCATGTAAAAGATACATCTGCCAATGTCTCACTAAACACCTGAAGTCTCTCTGACAAGAGTGTTCCAACCTACCATCAAGATGACAAACAAACATTGCTCAAAGTCCTAGCAACAATGAAAACTTTCTCCTACAAGGTAAACAAGCCACCTCAACAAAGGATCTTAGTCTATCGAGGAGACAAAGGAAAAACTCTCTCCAATGGAGCAAACTTTTTTCGATAAGGAAAACTGCCACAAACCACCAACGTGGAGACAACTAGTGAGGTCTCACTGACCACGTAGTGTCTTGCCGATGGAACTAGGTGAAACCATGAAGGCTTATCAGGCTGTTGGAGAGACAAGTAAGAAATTCTCACCGATGAAGCTCTGTCTACTCAATAAGAGAACACAATGTTTCCATTATCACACCAATAAGTTGAGGCACATTTTCAACAAAATAGAAGTGATAGATGTTACCAAACTAAACAATATGAGGAAAGCACATCTCATGCAGCTGTATAATACAAAAAAGGAAGAGGAGAATCTTCCAGGGGAAGATGATATTATTTTCTTGGTAGAGGATACTTTAGTAGAAGTAGAGGAAGAGGGTTTGGAGGTACATTCTTTCAATTTGGAGATCAAAGGCATAGGGCATTTGAATCACCACAAATAAAAATAATAATGGCAAAGGGAAGGAAGCTAGAATTCATGTAGTACATGCTAAAAATGAATGTGTGGCTACAACAATTCATGGAAAAGGACCCAAAGAGGGAGAGTCTCTCATGCTATGAAGAGCTTTGATAAATCCCAAGGAGAAGTTGGAGCCAATGCAATGAATGATTTTTTTTAGAACAATATTCAAAGTGGCTGGCAAGTGTTGCCAAATCATAGTGGATAGTGGTAGCATGGATAATATTGGAGCCAAAGAGATGGTAGAAAACTTGAATTTAAAAATATTGAAACATCCTAACCCATATCGGGTTTCAAGGTTGCAAAAAGATCATATCTTGAAATTATGTGAAAAATGTTTTGTAATTTTTCAAATTAGAAAATGTATGGATGAAGTAATGTGCAATGTGATGTCAATGGATGCATGCCATCTACTTTTTGGAATGCCTTAGAAATTTGATCGAATATTTTTTCATGATGGGTGGACAAACACATACCAAATCAAGAAAGATGGAAAGGAATATACATTAATACCAATTCAATAAAGGGAAGAAGTTGAGGGAATCTCCAAATTTTTTTTTTTCTGATAAATTTTTTTAAAGACTTGAAGGAAGGAGGAAGATGTTTGAACATTGTTCCAAAGATTGTAGTAGTTGAAACAACAACAAAAAATGAAGAAATACCAATAGAAATTCAAAAAAAAATTGAATAATATGGAGAAATAATGATGAAGGAAGTACTTGATTAATTTCCACCAATGAGGAGCATAATCAATTGTATAAAATTGATTCCCAATGCAAGCTTTCCAAACAAAGCACCATATAGAATGACACCTATGGAGAATGCACAAATAAATAAGCAAGTGAAAGAGTTGTTGGATAGGGGATCTATTAGAGAGAGTTTAGGTCCAAGTTTTTTTCTAGTGATGTTGAAACCAAAGAAGATGGTGAGTGGTGGATGTGTATAGACTGAAGAGCCATAAACAAGATAACTATCAAGTACCAGATTCTGATGCACAAGCATTCGGGTATGGTGTGGTCAACATCACACAAAAAATAATTGCTTCAAGAAATCGGTAAGCTTTCATGGTGAATCCTTGCATAGAAATATTTTTAAAAGCATCTTAGATTTAATGGTGAAGATTTTGCAGTCATATCTTGCATAATTTGGGAGAATTTAATTTTCTCTATTCTAGGCTAGTGATTTTCAAGAAAAATATTTTTTGTAGTTTTATTAATGTTGGGGCAAAATGGCTTGGTGGAAAGCTTAGGAATGTTATTTTACACATCCTAACCATATTTCATGCAAAGAGGAGCTTCTAAAAAGAAGATATACAAAAAGTCATTTTTCGGTGTAATTGTGTCACATTCGCAAAATGTAATTCTTCTCAAAATTGATTTGTGTGAATTTAAATAGAAATTAATAAGGAAATATTATTTATATATTCCTTCACTTTGAAGATAGAAAATTGTGTAAAATTATATAAAATAAATACAATAAGAAATGTTTATAGTTTATGTTGAGAGTTGGCATAGAAAGAGAAGATAAAAATAATTTAAATTTGACAAACAATTAAATGGCCATAAGATTCCTTATAGTCATTTATGCAAAGAGGGGAGAAGCCAAAGGGTCACCAGAGTGTAAAGGATAAAAACCAAAAAAAAAAAAATGTATTGTGAATAGGCTACGCTCCAAGTGGTGGATCAAGCTAGAAGAGCTACAACATTTAAATAAAAAAATATATATAAAGTGCAGCTTGTGTGAATTCCATATATGAGGTAGGAAGGGGTTGTATAAGGGAATGTATTACCAAAAGAGGAGAGTTAACATTGAATTTTGAATAAGAGTAAAAGAGGTAAGGTACTGTGAATGGGAAAGAGCAGCAGACCAATGAAATTTGTCAGAACAAATTTAACTATTAATAGGTTGTGCACCTGTGAAGGTTGGAGTGAATGTTTCAGGGGAAGCGATTGAGATTAGAGGAGATAAGGTAAGATCTCATACCAAATAAATTATAGATTATGCAAAGAAAGATTATATAAGTCACGTCTAGTAGAGGAAAGAAAGTGACTAGTATAAGAATACAAGGAAACAAATACATGGAAGTCAAGTAGTTGATGTATGACTGCAAACAAGGGAAGTAATATTGAATTTTGATTTCTTTTGATGAGAGGTTAGACTGTGACGAATGGAATTGAAACTTGTAGACTGTAAAATGTTTATTGCCTATGAATTTTGCCTCCATTATTTAGTGAGTTTTAATTTGGCTAAATTGACAAATGTAATTGTTAATTTAATTGTGCATTGGTTGTGAAGTTGTTTGTAATCTAAGAATTTTGCAAGTTGGCGGTATGTGCAGGATCATCATAGAAAAAATAGGCCCTAAAGTGGCAAAAAATTCAGAAAAAACAGAGTTAGGTGACTTGACATAAAAATTTGAATAAGTTATCTATATTATTCCAAAAATATCTAAGAATAGAATTTGTAGCAAATTGAATTTAGTTTCTAAACTACTAGGTTTTTTTTTAAAGGCTATTTGGTGAAAATTTGATATTTCAATGCAGTAGTACTTAAATTTTAGGGAAAAAATAAGAAGTAGGTGTCTGTCTAACCACCTAGGTAACCACAATAAAATGACAATATTTTTTATAAGATTTTAGATATAAGTAGAGGACTCATGTCCCGATGTGATGCATATTTTTTTGTAATTTATTTCCAAGTAAATAATTAATTATGAATTTTTTATTACAAATTTTAAAAAATATAAAAGCTCGTATGTTTGACCACCTTAACTTGGTCAAAACTTCATGAAATTCAATTTTATTTTTTTTAATCCTATAGTATGTGAAGAATAGAATGTGACGCATGTTTTAGATTCAAAAAATATGATAACGTTTGAAAGCTATAGATGTTTTTCAATCAGCCTATCAATCAGGACTTTATTCATAATTCGAATAGAAAATAAATAATTATTATTTATTAAATTCAAAATAAAGCATAATTTATATTGGTGGAAAGTTGGGAAACTCCTTTAAAAAACCTTTTTGTTTCATCAATTTTGGGTAAAAAAAAAGTTGTCAGCCACATACCCATCATATCACCACTTTTTGGCACATCATGATCCTGCACATACCCTTGGGTGTGTGAATAGCTGGTGTGGTGTTTTCATTTGCATCAATTGATATCAGAGCGAGTAATCCTGAGTGTGGAGAGTATCCACCAAGATCTATTGAAGTGAGTAGCAGTTGTGAGGAAGCTCATAGGAGTTGTTTCAGGTGTGTGAGGAATCTTCAGCAGCAAGAGGGAGAGCTTGAAGTCATGAAGAATGTGAATTGTGAAAAATTATAGTAGGAAAGATGGGTTGGGTCGTGAGGAGGCCTGTGAGGATACTGTTTTGTGAGTAGTATTAGGAGAATGTAGAGGATGAAATGTGTGAAGCAGTGGAAAAAATGGTTCATGAAGAAGTAGGAAAGATCGAGGAAAGAATCGAGAAGTTGGAAAAGAGTGCTAGGAAAATTGAGAGGAAATTGGTAAAGAAGAAAGATTATTGCAGCCTGAGATGGAAGAATGTTAGAAAAGATCTAAGAACAACACCTATTGAAGAAGTTGCAACAAGGAAATTCCATGAGGAACGCATGTAGAAAAATGAAGAAAAGAATGAAATTGCTAGCAAAGAGGTTGTAGGGAATGGCGAAGGTGAAGAAGATTTGTTGGTGCAAATGTTGGCATTTGAGGAATATTGGATGTTAAAGCTCATTGTTGCAATTAAATAGGAAGCAAAAGATGTTGGGACAACAAAAATTTATGAGGTAAATTTTGATTATAAATTCAATTTTGATGATTGGTTTCCTTCATTAATGAGATCAGAGGAGGATGTAGAGAAAGATAAGGGTTTACAAATGGAAAATTTTAGTTTTCATGAAGTTGTAAAGGTAGATAGGCATGAGGATGCATATGTAGTTGCAAATTGGTGGATGGATAATCCATTTTTGTAGGTAGAAATTATGATGGATGTTGCAAATTATTTTGGATGGAGGTGGTTGGTTTGCAGTTGGTTGGATCCCACAAAGGACAAGAGGAGAGTGGAAAGTATTTGGTAGAGGAGGTTGGTTCATCATGTGCATGAGTTCATGAGGGGAAAGAAGAAGAAATAAAAATTTGTAGGGTACTATTTCAGCATTGGAGTATGTTGCAAGTTGTTTACAACTTGAAAGAGTAGGTTTACTACTCAACTCCATTTTGTGAGCCTATGCTCACCAACTCCATACCCAACGTGTCTGATGCAGAAGCATTCAGGTATAGGTGCAATCAACATCACAGAAAAAACAATTGTTTCAAGAAATCGGTAAGCATTCATGGTGAATCCTCGTATAGGAATATTTTTAAAGGAATCTTAGATTTAATGGTGAAGATTTTGCAGTCATATCTTGCATAATTTGGGAGAATTTAATTCTCTCTATTCTCGGTTGGCGATTTTCAAGAAAATTAATTTTTGGAGTTTTATTAATGTTGTGGAAAAACGGCTTGGTGGAAAGCTTAGGAATCTTATTTTACACATCTTGATAAGATTTCATGCAAAGAGAAGCTTATGAAAAAGAAGATATGCAAAAAGTAAAATTTTTGCTGTAATTGTGAAACACTGGCAAAATGTAATTTGATTTGTGTGAATTTAAATGGGAATTAATCAGGAAATATTATTTATATATTCCTTCACTTTGATGATAGAAAATTGTGTAAAATTATATAAAATAAAAACAATAAGAAATGTTTATTGTTTATGCTAAGAGTTGGCATAGAAAGAGAAGATGAAAAGAATTTAAATTTGACAAACAATTAAAAGGCCATAGGAAGCCTTATAGTCATTGATGCAAAGAGGGGAGAAACCAAAGGGTCAGCCAAAGTGTAAAGGATAAAAACCAAACAAACAAAACTGCATTGTGAAGAGGCTACACTCCAAGTGGTGGATCAAGCTGGGAAGAGATGCAACATTTAAATTAAGATATATATAAAGTGAAGCTTGTGGTATTTCCATATACGAGGTAGGAAGAGGTTGTGTAAGGGAATGTATTACCAAAAGAGGAGAGGTAAAATTGAAGTTTGAATAAGAGTAAAAGAGGTAAGGTACTGTGAATGGGAAAGAGCAACAGACCAATGAAATTTGCAAGAATAGATTGAACTATTGATAGGTTGTGCACCTGTGAAGGTTGGAGTGAATGTTGTAGGGGAAACGATGGAGATTAAGGGAGACAAGGTAAGATATCATACCAAATAAATTATAGATTATTCAAAGAAAGCTTATATAAGTCACGTCCAATAGAGGAAATAAAGCGACTAGAATAAGAATAAAAGGAAAAAAATACATGGAAATCAAGTAGTTGATGTATGACTGCAAACAAGGGAAGTAATATTAAATTTTGATTTCTTTTGATGAGAGGTTAGACTGTGATGAATAAAATTTAAACTTGTAGACTATAAAATGTTTATTTCCTATGAATTTTGCCTCCATTATTTAGTTAATTTTAATTTGGCTAAATTGACAAATGTAATTTTCAATTTAATTATGCATTGTTTGTGAACTTGTTTGTAATCTAATAATTTTTCAAGTTGGGTGTATGAATAGCTATTGTGGAGTTTTCATTTGCATCATATTCCCTTGCCACAAATGGATGATATGATAAATTTTTTGAGTGAGGATAAGTATTTCACCAAAATTGATTTGAAGAGTGGGTACCATAAAATTTACATAAGAGAAGGGGATGAATTGAAGACTAATTTAAAAGTAAATGATGGATTGTATGAATGGACGTTGATGTTGTTTGGTTTAAAAAATACACTAAGTACCTTTATGAGGTTGATGAACGAAGTGCTGAAACCATACCCTTGTAATTTGTTCATAGTATATTTGGATGATATTTTGATTTTTATAAAAAAAAAAAAATTGCAACATGTTATGGTAGTTTTGCAAAGATTTGAAGAAGTCATTAGTTAATGTGGGAAAGTTTAGCTTCAAGAAAGAAGAGTTATTATATTTAGTTTTTTTTGTTTTTGGTAGTGTTCTAAAAATGGATCTGGAAAAAGTAAAATAAATTTTTGGATTAGACTTCGCTAAGGAGTATGTTTGAAGCAAGAATCTTCCATGTATTAGTGAGCTTCTATAATAAGTTCATATAGAATTTTAGTGGGATTTTTGCTACTATCATAGATACTATGAAGGGTAATAAAAAGGAATTTATGTGGAAAGTAGTAGCTGAGCGAAGTTTCAAACTTTTGAAAGCTAAAGTAAAGGAGCAACCCATGTTAGCACTCCCCAATTTTGGTAAACTCTTCCAAGTTGATTGTGATGAAAGTCATACATCAATTGGAGGAGTTTTGAGTCAAGAGGGTAGAATAATAGCATATTTCAATAAGAATTTAAATGAAGCAAAAATGAAATATTTCATGAGTGATCAAGAGTTTTATGCCACTGTGCAAGCTCTTAAGAAATGTTGAAACTACTTGCTATTGAAGGAGTTTATTTTTTATATCGACCAACATGCATTGCAGTTCATAAAATGCCAAGGTAAACCTAGTCAAAAGCATGTGAAGTGGGTTGAATTTCTTGAATATTATTCTTTTGTATTGAAACATAGAAGTGGTAAATCCAATAGAGTAGTTGATGCACTAAGTCAAAGACATTTTTTGTTGACTAAAATGAGAGTGAATGTTGTTGGTTTTGATTCTATGTTGGAGTTATATGATGAGTATGTTGATTTAAAGACTCTTTGACAATTTGTAATAATCTCATGGAAAGGGAAAGAACTCCATAGATGGAGTATTTTGTGCATGAAGGTTTTTTGTTCAAGAGGAAAAAATTGTGTATGTCTCATGGTTCAATGAGGGAAAATTTAATAAGAGAGAAATAGAGTGGAGGTTTGGGTGGTCTTTTTGGAGTGGACAAAACTTTGGCATGGTTGAATGCGAGTTATAATTAGTTGGGTATGAGTGTAGATATAAATAATATGGTACAATATTGTCGAGTGTGTCAATATACTAAAGGAGTGACGAAAATAAAAGGTTTTATCAACCATCACCAATACTGGAAAGACAGTGGGAACATATAAGTATAGATTTTGTTTCAGGGTTACCATAAACACACAGAGGTAATGATTCTACTTTTGTTGTGGTGGATAGATTTCCTAAATTGGATAATTTTATCACATTTCATAAGTGAAATGATGCTTCCCACATAGCTACTTTATTTTTCAAGGAATTGGTTAGATTACATGGCTTGCCAAAGAGTATTATTTTAGACCAAGACACCAAGTTTTTTGGTCATTTTTGGTGTACCTTTTGGAAGAAAATGGGGACACAATTGGGGTTTAGTTCATCCTACCACCTAGAAATTGATGGTCAAACTGAAGTTGTAAATAGAAGCTTGGGAAATTTATTGAGCTTCTTAGTAGGTGATAAACCAAATCAATGGGATTTGACATTGACACGAGAAAAAATTTCTTACTATAACTTGGTCAATCAAAGTGTGGGTAAGAGTCCATTCCAAATTTTGAATGGGTCCAACCCAAGGGGTGTGTATGAATGAGATATAGCACACATTTGGGTAGAAAAAGTGCTGTAGAGAGAGACTTTGCATAGTATATCCATTATTTGCACAAAGAAGTGAAGGAAAATTTGGAAAAGAGGGTCGCCAAATATAAGGAGTATGTTGATATACATCAAAAGGAGTGTACTTTAGTAAAATGGATCCCTTGACATTTTCACACTCATTTGGGTCCTCCTTGTGGATTTTGGCTTAATTTTTCCTTGATTTAATGTTACAATGTGGATAACCCATTCACATTAGGTCTTGGGACCTTGTGAATTAATGGAATTTAATGGTTCCTTGCTAAAATGTTGTGAAGTGTTGTAACACACTTTCACACTTTTCTATGGTTTTATCAATTAAATAAGCATAATAAACATAATTTTAATCAAAACCAAACTTAAGTTGGACTTATTTAGAGTTTTGTAAAGTTTTTTAACACAACTTCACATTTCTCTAGGATTTTCATTAATAATTGGGCTTTCTTATGCTTTAATTGGCCCTATTTTGCATCCACAAGCCTCATTTATTGCATCTTTTCAAGGAAAATCCTGACAGAAATCATTAACCAATCATAATTTAGGTGTTCTTGGCTTGTGTGGACCAAATTTAGTGTTGGGGACTCATGTGAACCACCTTGGGAAAATGAGTCCCACCTAGGTATTTTTGGCCCCAATGCAGGTTTCACACATTTCTAAGCACTTATCATTTTTGGTCCCATACATTATGTCTAATGGGATTCATTTGCCACCTTGGGCGAATGAGTCCTATGTGACCAAAATTCAAACTTAATTCAAATTTTTAGTGTGATTTTATTCTCTTAGATCTGATGTTGGCTTGTAGTGTTGTAATTTTGGGAATTCTTGCATAACTAAGTATAAATACAAGGTTCTTTCACTCATATTCAGCACCTAGCATTCAAGAGGGTTCACAAGAGCATTCAAGGAATTTCAAGGGAAACTTATCAAGCATTTTAGAACATTCTTCAAGTTCCAATCATCATGTCAAAGATTGCATTCTTCATGTTTGTTATTGTGCTAACAATTGTGATGTAGAGTTCATGATCCAAGCAAGTGGTTCAAGAAAGAACAACATCATTCAAGTGAGAATCAAGAACCACATCCTTTGTAGTGATTTCAAGCATACTTGCAGCACCTTAATTCTAGGGTTTAGTGAGTTGAAACAATATTTTTTGTTCATTCACCATTCTCCATTCATATTTTCTTTCATTTCAAGGTTTAATTACCAACAAGGGGTTTGACCAAGGAAAACTCCCATTCACTAACGCCCACAACATTTTTCCATCTTCTTGTGTGCGATTTTTAGGGCTAGGTTGTAGATTTTTTAGGAAGCAAAGTTGGAGAAAAATTTTCAAACCCCTAAAGTTATCATTAATCCTTGGAGAAGCTTGGAGAAGGTCTATAGGTGGCAATTTATAGTTTCAGATATGAAAGCTAGTCAAGAAGAGTAGAGTAGACCAAGAGGAAAAAAATCCAATTCATAACTTCTAGAAAATTAGAAGTGGATTGATTCACTACTATTGGAAAATGAGTCCCACTATATAGGCCTGACATAGATTTTCATATATCTGGATACCCTTTTGGCTGAAACCTGCTCTAGTGCATTTTCCTAGAAACTGGACTGATTCGCCTAGCTTGGTGAATGGGTCCCAATCAACATTAATATTAGATTTTCTAGCATTCCAGACCTCCATTCTTCGTTCTTCATTCTCCTATGTGCACACTTTATATTTCATATCTTTCTATTGCATTGTATTAATCTTTCTAGGTCATTTAGAGTTAGTTTACATTCAATTAGGGTTTTGTCTTACAACTTGCATTGCATTATCTTTTCAAAGTCTAAACTTGGTGGTGAACCCATCATTAGATATCATTCGGCCTTTAGGACAATCCCTTTGCAATATTTAAATCTCATTTGCATTGAAATCTCAAGGGTTTGTTCTTGAGTGAAGTTTGTGAAGAATTTCCTCTCTCCTTTTAGGTCCAAAACCCTAAAGGTGAAAGAGCGCACAAATTTTTCACCATTTCATTTTTGTGAACCTACATTTAGAGCATCATAATTCGTATTTGGAGTGCATTTACATCTTATATTTAACTTGAATTAACATTGCATTAGTTAATTTGTATTCTATGGTTCACATTTTGCATTAGTGAAAAGATCATTTAGCTTGCATTTTTGCATTAAAAATTAATCAAATTCTACATTTGCACCTCATATTTTCATAAGAAAACGGGTATGTGCGGGATCATCATGGAAAAAATAGGCCCTTAAGTGGCAAAAAATTCAGAAATATCAAAGTTAGGCAACTTGACGTAAAAATTTGAATAAGTTATCTATATTATTTCAAAATTATGTAACAATAGAATTTGTAGCAAATTGAATGTAGTTTCTAAACTACTAGGTTTGTTTAAAAAGAATATATATCTATTTGGTGAAAATTTGAAATTTCAATGCAGTAGTACTTAAATTTCAAGGAAAAAATAAGTAGGTGTCTGTCTAACCACCCTAACCACAATAAAATGATAATACTTTTTTATAATATTTTAGATATAAGTAGAGGACTCATGTCTTAATGTGATGCATATTTTTTTGTAATTTTTTTCCGTAAATAATTAATTATGATTTTTTATTATAGTTTTAAAAAATATAAAAACTAGTATGTTTAACCACCTTAACTTGGTCAAAACTTCATGAAATTCAATTTTTCTTTTTTAATCCTATAGTATGTGAAGCATAGAATTTGACGATGTTTTGGATTCAAAAAATATGATATCATTTGAAAGATATAGATTTTTTAATCAGCCTATCAATCAAGACTTTAGTCAATTTGAATAGAAAATGAATAATAATTAGTTATTAAATTCAAAGTAAAACATAATTTATATTGGTGGAAATCTAAGAATCTCCTTTAAAAATCCTTTTGTTTTCATCAATTTTGGGTAAAAAAAAATTCGACAGCCACATACTCATCATATTGCCACTTTTTGGCCCATCATGATCCTGCACGTACCCAAACATAAAAAGCATAAAATTAAATTAATAATTTTAAAAAAAATTCAAAAAAATTAGTACCTAGACTCATTCGCCACCTTGGGTGAATCAATCCCCCTGCATATTTTCCACCGCATTTTCTGGCATTTAAAGTTCATTTTCTAAGTTTCTATTTGTTGTTTCTGCTTTTTTGTTTCACTTTCCAAAATTTTTGTTATAAGAATTTAATTCTTATTATCCTACATTGCATTTACATTCACTTTGCATTTAGTATCCTTTGTATGAGTGTTTGGTCTCCTATTGCTAATACCATAGTAATAAGAAGTTTGATACTCATGTCATCCTGCAATAGCACAATTGTTTGGATCTTTGGTTATCTAGAGCTTCCACTTCTAGTATCGACACTAGTACACTAGGCATGGCTAACACCCTTAGCATCTCTTTGACTCAAAGTAGCATGCAAGTTGAAACAAGGAATGATAGTATCCCACAAGAAAACATAATTTGAATTCATAAAGATTTAGTAAAATTACAATATCAAATAAGCCTTGAAAACATTTCAACTATTACAATTCCTATAATAGAAAACATTCATTGATTGCTTGAAAGTGAAGATGGCCTTGACCTTGTGAAAAACATAGTGCAAATCTTTGGAAAGCATCTTCCCTCAACCACTAGTTTTCCTTTACCAACAAGCAATGTTACAAGTCAAGGAACTCAAATTCCTCCTCCCATAACAATTGCCTCAATACTTACCTGCACCAATCCTCAAGTCACAACAACAATGCAACAAGTTAGTAATGTGATTCCTTCCCTAGGTATTCATGTTAGCATCCCTAGTTCCTATGTGGCATCGCAAGTTATATCTCCTACCTTACCACCTATAAGCATTCCATTCACTTTTCCTATGAACACATATACCCATTCACCTTTATCACTTCCATCTCATAGCACAAGAAATTACCCTCTCATAACTCAACTTTTCCACACCATGTCATCCCTTCAAAAGAAAATTTCCACCATCAACCAAAATCAAAATGGTCTAGCTACATATTATGTCAAAAGTAGTCAATTATCCTTGGAGATATTGTGAACACCAATTCCACAAGGTGCAGAGGTGCCTAGATTTGAGAAATATGGAGGGAAGGGAGATCCTTCTAACCATGTTAATTCCTACATTGCCTTATGTAGTGACTTTTTCCTTGATGATAAACTTTTAGAAAAACTTTTTCCTAGGTCCTTGAATGATGCAACCTTCGAATGATTCTCTTCTTTATAAAAAAACTCAATTCGTTCACTTAATGAAATTTTTGAGGCATTTTTAAACCATTTCCAAGTGCATATGACTCCCAAGATGACCTTGGCTGATTTGATGAGATGCAAGCAAAAAGAGGAAGAAAAGATAATTGATTTTATCTCACACTACCAATCATTGTATTCCCAAATTGATGTCAAGGTCCCCAACCCACAAGCTTACCATGATGAAATTCCCATCCTACATGCACCCATGTACTACCCTTCGTGATTATCAAAAATTGGTTAGCAGTTGGGATACAAATTCCACTTCTAGCCGAATCAAGAGATTCGAGCCCGTAAACCAAAATACTTCCCAACCCTTTAGAAAACAAAATAAAGGGTTCCTTCAATTTAACCCTCCCCATTAAACCACTCAAAATATCATTAACCAAGTAGTTATTATTAAAGCCACAGTGTCCTTTAGCTATAGGGATCCCAAAAGATAATTCACTCCCTTGCCTGATACCCTTCATAACATTACTTTTAGAACAACAAATGATTACCTTGCCTCCTATCAAAACACCTGACCCTAATAAGCCCCTAGCCCTAAGCTTTAATTAAAATTCTTATTGCCACTATCACCAGCAAAATGGACTTGACACGGAATATTGCAAGTGTCTTAAACATCTTGTGCAAGACCTCATTGATTTTGGTCGTCTATCCATTGTAGGTATTAGTAATGAAGGAAGTAATTTTGTTGCCCCTCCGAACCAAAACTTACAAATTTTCACCAATCCGATGCCAAAAACATAATATTTCATTTGTCAAAGCTAGAAAAACTACAAAGAATGATGTGATGAATGCTAATATAGATGATGAAAACAATGATCCTATTCTAAATAATGTTATCAATGTCAATCCTATAGATGAAATGGTAGGGGTGATAGACGTCATCCTTGTAACGGCCTGGAACCTATGGAAAAATTATGAGGGGAAATGAGTGATGTATTCACACCCACTTTCCAAGAGATTCCACCCAAGGATAACCCTAGAGATCTCAATGCAAAGGTGATTGAAATATTGCAATAGGGTTGTCCTAGGGATTGAATATGATCTAATGAGGGGTTCACCACCAAGTTTAGACTTGGAAAAGACAATGCAATGCAAGTTGTACTACAAAACCCTAGTTGAATGCAAACTAACCCTAAATGACATAAAAAGATGAACAAAATGTAACAAAAAGCTATGAAAGTGAAAGTGTGCACCTGGAAGACTGAAGAAAGCAGAATGGAGGGTTATAATTCTAGAAAATCTATTGTCATAGTTTACTAGGACTCATTCTCCAAGTTGGGTGAATCAGTCCAGTTTCAGGGAAAATGTGCAGATATAGATTTCAACCAAAAGGGTATCCAAATCTATAAAAATCTCTGTCAGGCCTATACAATGGGACTCATTCACCAATAGTGGTGAAGTAGTCCACTTCTACTTTTCTAGAAGTTCCGAACTAGATTATTTTCCTCTTAGTCTTCTCTACTCTTCTTGACTGGTTTTTGGAACCAAAACTGCAAATTGCTACATGTAGGCCTTCTCCAAGCTTCTCCAAGGCTTGATGAAAACTTTAGGGATTTTGATGAATTGACAACGTTTCTTCTTGGAAAATATGCAACCTAGCCCTACAAATCACACACAAGAAGAGTGAAAAAATTTGTGGGGTTAGGGAATGGGGGTTTTCCTTGGTCAAACCCCTTGTTGGTAATTAAACCTTGAAATGAAAGCCAATATAAATGGAGAATGATGAATGAACAAAAGATAATGTTGCAAGTCACCAAACCCTAGAAATAAGGTGCTACAAGTATACTTGAAATGGCTACAATGAATGTGGTTCTTTACTTTTTATTGAATGTCATAGATCCTGTTTGAAACACATACTTGGATCATGAATTCTACATCAAAATTGTTAGCACAATAACAAAAATGATGAATGAAATATTTGACATGATGATCAACACTTGAAAGATGCTCTAAAATGCTTGATTATCTTCCCTTAAATGCCTTTGAATGTTCTTGTGAATGCTCAAATTCTCTTGTGAACTCTCTTGAATGTTAGGTGTTGAATATGAGTGAAGAAACCTTGTATTTATACTTAATTATGCAAGAATTCTTGAAATTACAACACTACAAGCCGACATCAGATCTAGGAGAATAAAATCTCGTTGGGAATTTGAATTAAAATTGAATTTTGGTCACACGGGACTCATTTTCCCAAGCTGGAAAATGAGTCCCATCAGACATAATGTGTGGGACCAAAAATGAAAAGTTCTTAGAAATGTGTGAAACCTGCATCAGGGCCAAAAAGACCTAGGTGGGACTCATTCACCAAAGGGGGAAAATGAGTCCCAAACACTAAATCTAGGCCACACAAGCCTATAACACCTAAATTATGATTGGTTACTGATTGGTGTTGGGACTATCCTCAAAAAGATGAAAAAATTGAGGCTTGTGGATGCAAAATAGGGCCAATTAAAGCTTAAGTGTAACAAATATTTTTGGCACCTACTTGCTTTGTATCATTCCTAGGGTTTTTCACCTAGAAGGAGAAAGGTGGGCCAAAAATGCTTATGTTCTCATTAGAGGAAATGGAAAGAGGGATATGAAGTGTGTGTGTGGATGTGTATAAATGCTGAGAACTTAAAGAAAATGTAGATTAAGGAATGTATTCTAACCTAATGCAAAAGTGTTGGAAAACATAATGTGTATTCAAACTATTTAAATAGAAATGCAAACAAACTGTAACTAAAAGTAACCCAGTTGAAGATATGAAATTGGAATCTAGAAGAGGCTAGAATGAGGCTATGAATACTTGTAGAAATAACTAGAAACACTCACTTGGACTGATTCTCCATGCATAGCGAATGAGTCTTATTTTTTCTAGAAAGTGTCAGAACCAGTTTCAGGGAATTGGGTATCCAAATCAACAGAAATCACTATTCAAGCCTAGAAATGGGACTAATTCACCATCAATGGTGAATGATTCCTCTTCTAGAAAACAAAGAAATATGGATAGGATTTTGTGGCTTAGGATCTGCAATTCTGTTTCTGCTGAATCCTTGAATCTGAATCTATAAAACTGGACCTGTAGACTCTCTCCAAGGTTGAAAAAGGGCTTGAAACACCTTGAATGACTTTTATGAGATATGTACACCTTTCCTCACCTTTCCATTTGCATAAACGAACACATGCAAAGGGGAAAAAGTGTTGAAGGTTTGGATATGGGGGTTTGCCTTGGTCAAACCCCTTTAGGTAATTAAACCAAAGTGATGAAATAAAGTAATGAAACATGAAACAATGGAGATGAGTACCTTTCCATGGTGATTTATCTTGAAATTTTGTAGCAATACATGAATATTCAACCCTTGAATTCATTAGAAAGCTAATTTGATGACTTCTAATGAAGAAACCCTAGCTTGCTTGACTTGGATGAGAAGATAGATGATGAATTGATGATGAGAGATGTAAAAATGAGTTGTTAGATGTAAAATGAGGATAAAAACACTTATTTATAGACAATTGTGCCTTAGTATCCCGATTATACCTCATCACAGGCCGACATGTAGTGAAATTAAACTTTAAATTTCACTTTTTCCTGCTCAAAGGTCAAAATGAGGCCAGGTAGGACTCATTTGCCACACATGGTGAATGGGTCCCATCTGGATGGGACTGATTCACCATACATGGTGAATGGGTCCCACAGGGGCCATTCCAATATATAAGAAGCTAGGAGATAAGGAAATAAGGTTTAAATTGCAACTTTGTTAGGTATTTGATCAATTTGAACCTTGGGATGCACAATATGGGTTATTAGGGACCTATTAGTGATGATGTAAATATCAAAAAGGGCTTGGGACACAAAAATCAATGTGAAAGTGTGATTAAATACACTTTACAACACTAAAATGAGGTCCACATAGCCTAGGAATGCACAAGAACCAATGTGAATGTGTAAGACACATTACAACACTAGTTTATCATTAAATTTAAGTTAAGAACCTTCTATATTAATGTAATAATGTTATTAAACATTTTTTATAATGTTGAATTAGGGATAAATAGGTTTATTAAGTCTAGAAAAGTGTGAAAGCATCTTACAACACTTTACAACACCTTTACAAGACGTCATTAAAAGTATGTTATTCAATTTATAAGTGTCCAAGACCTAGTGTGGATGCATAAAATGCCTCACAACACTAGATTAAGTCCTCATTAAGTCCATTTTATCATGAATTAATCCCATGTCAAGCAAAGGGTCCTTTTTTCTATGGCACATTTATCCCCCACTTTAGTGAGAGGATGAACTTGCTTCAAACTCACTCTAAAGTAGACATTCAAGAGAGATCCTCATGCACAGATGCAGATGACAAAGAATGAAAAAGAACAAAGGAGGTTGTGCAAGCCCCCAAGATCCAAGATCCTAAGTCAGGCTATGAAGATACAAAATCATGCAATGAAGAGAATGAAAGATGGGGTAGAAAAGATGTACTCATTTTGGGCTGACAGAACTTCTTGGTTGTCCACCGGGTGAGAAAGGCCAAAGGTATACTCACTCTGGGTCCACAAAACTAGTTGTCTGCAGGGTGAGAATGCCCAAAAAGGTAAGATACATACGTTAGTTGGTATGCACTCACAAAAAACAAAGGTGGCTATGGGGAAAATTCATGCCACTAGGTGGGCTTCCTGCTCAACCATGTTAAAGTTATACCACCTGATAATTTTAACAAGGCACCACAAGGAAAAATGTTCATGAACAAAAAGAAAAGTACCACAGTCATGCAAGTTGTGTTATGCAAGGTGGAAAAAAGGAAATGCAAAATGTAAAATGAAAAATGCACAAATATAAAATGTAAAATGTAAAATAATGAAAGATTTTCAAAGGATTCTTGTTCATTTCATGCAAGGCTAGTCACTTAGGGAATATTGTGTCTAATGTCTCCAAAAGAGGACCAATCAAATAATAGAATATTCACAACTTAGGGGATGTTGTGCATCGCATCAGACCACGAAGAGGAATGTAATAAGCTAAGAAAGATCACACTTATGAAGGACATCATACCCAATGTCATCCACAAAGTGACAAATGCATCACATAGATGACAATGCTACACTAGGAACAAAGAATGTAAATGAAATATGGTAATGTATGCCCCCTACTTTAAAGCGGTTGCTAACACCATTCCTGTGAGCAATTGCTTTAAACTAGAAGAGAATAACATGAGAGCTTATCCGAAAAGCCCTATGACAAGTCATATTTTTTTGATAAGCTCCATCATTTAAAGAAAGGGAGTATGTCACATGCGATTTAATCTTAAGACATGTCATTCACATCTCAAGCTTGCTCTTATATGTTCATGAAAATTTAACAAGTAGTCAAAAGCGACAATGACAAGTGACATACAAGGGATAAGGATGTCTAACTCTTTTCCCCCCACTAAGTGTAGGACAAGGATGAGCCTAAAGTGGATGATGGTATGTTGTCCCTTGCAAGGGATGTAAAACATGTAATAGTGAGAATGTTATGATCCTACTACTATTACATGGCAAGAAGCAGAAACTAATGTTATTTATGTATTGATTTAGGATGTAACAAGGGTAAAGGTTTCTTGGAAAAATGGTTGGTGATAGTATGGATGTTGAGTGAAGGTTTATTCGATGGGTTGATGGCTATGAAAGGGAAATCATGATGACTATGAGTTGGAAGAATGAGGTTAGGTATAGTGTGAGCTTGCATAGGGTGATGATTAAGGGTTGAATTGTGTTGAGTAACAAGAGTGGTGAGGATATGAGAAGAAGGCTTGAGTTGGTTATCTATATTCTCAAAGGTATCATTCTTATGTGCCATAATATCAACCCGAGGAGGAGATCTAATATGTTTATCACATGTCATAATGGTATTTGGAAAGATAGCTTCATTGCTCATAGGGGAGGCATCAAGAGAAAGATACCTAGGATTTTCATGGTTACTAGCGATTGGACTCTTTTGTTCAAATAGATCTTCCATCATGATAGCTTCTAACACTAAACTATCTTCTTTATGTGTAGAGAAGATAGTAGGAGAAGAAAAGGGTGGATTGTCATGATTATCGATACTAGGTAAGGTAGGAGAAATTATTTCAGCTTTGTGTGTTATAATGTTGTTGCAAGGAGGGGGAGGAGGAAGACAAGCAAGACTTGCATGATCTTCAATAATTGTGTCCTTTTTCATCAAGATATCTGCATTACCAATGGTGAGAGACAATAGGAGAAGAAAAAGTATGATTATCATGATTATCATTACTTGCATCCTCTTGTGTCAAAAATTTAGTGGACGAGCTAGAAGAGATGAAGACTTTAAGAACTTCATCTAACATGTCTAAGTCAGCACTACAAAAAGGTTTAGGGGATAAGTTATCATCAATTTGTTTAAGCTTCTCATGACAAGATTTAGAGGATGAAGTGAGTGAGAGGACACCCTTAAGGGATTCATATAACTTATCAACATCATCACTACTAAGTGTCTTGGATGAGATGTTGTTTCAAATTTGAATCATGTGTTTAATTGTATCATTTGATGTGTTGTGTGATTTATTGTTTATATGTGCTAATGTTTCCTCAATGTAAGTTGATCTAAAAGGACTACGAAATAGAGTTGAAAATGGAACTTGCAAGAGTCTAAAGGCCATGAATGTAAACAATGCTTATTGCTAATGATTTAAATGTATGAGAAGCTATGCAAAGTGCAATTGAAAGACATAGGATGCAATGTAGCTTTACAGATTTCAAACAAAGTAATTTACTAATGAAACTTTGCAATAATTTGAAAAATGAAAGATTGGAAATGCAAATGTGAATTTTAACCATGCATGAAATGAGCTATTTGAAGAAATATGTGAAAAAATCCATGCTACAAAATTGCAACTGACTGATATATACAAGTGAAGGCACCAAACATAATCCTAAACACAAATTTTTGAGTTATGTAAAGTGTTGTTTCAGGGGTCAGAAGGGACTGATTTGCCCAAGGTGGAAAATGAGTCCCAGTAATGACTTTTTTCAAAATTTTCAGAAATTTATAACTGATTTTGATGTTCTCTAAGTGCCATGATGCAGGTCTAAATGAAAAATATAGAATTTTAGGACTTTTCAATGATTAAAGATGCAAAAATGCAACCTATCATGCACTTTTACTCATGCAAAAATGGAACCCTAGAATGAAAAATGCAATGCAAGAAAATATAGGATGATTAATGGACTCCAAAATTAGAGAATAAGGAATTCAAATAGTAGGTTCACCAAAATGTAACAAACATTTTTGGCACCTACTTGTTTTCTATCACTCTTAGGGGTTTTCACCTAGAAGGAGAAAGGTGGGCCAAAAATGCTTACGTTCTCATTAGAGGAAATGGAAAGAGGGATATGAAGTGTGTGTGGATGTGTCTCAATGCTAAGAACTTAATGAAAATGTAGATTAAGGAATGTATTCTAACCTAATGCAAAAGTGTTGGAAAACACAATGTGTATTCAAACTATTTAACTAGAAATGCAAAAAAACTGTAACAGAAAGTAACCCAGTTGAATATATGAACTTGGAAGTTGGAAGAGGCTGGAATGAGGCTCTGAATACTTGTATAAATTTCCAAAAATTCTCACTAGGACTGATTCGCCATGCATGGCGAATGAGTCCTAGTGAGAATTTTTGGCAAAAAGTGTCAGAACCAATTTCGGGGAATTGGGTATCCAAATCAACAGAAATCACTATTCAAGCCTAGAAATGGGACTGATTCACCATCAATGGAAAATGAGTCCTTTTCTAGAAAATAGAGAAATCTAGAAAGGATTATGTGGCTTAGGATCTGCAATTCTATTTCTGATGAATCCCCAAATTTGAATCTGCAAAACTGGACATGTAGACTCCCTCCAAGCCTGAAAAAGGGCTTGAAACACCTTGAATGACTTTGATGAGATATGTACACCTTTCCTCACCATTCCATTTGATAAATATGCATACACAAACACATGCAAAGGGGAAAAAGTGTTGAAGGTTAGGATATGAGGGTTTGCCTTGGTCAAACCCCTTTAGGTAATTCAGCCAAAGTGATGAAATAAAATAATGAAACATGCAACAATGGAGATGATTACCTTGCGATGGTGATTTATGTTGAAAGTCTACAGTAATACATGAAGATTCAGCCCTTGAATGCTTTAGAAACCTAATTTGATTACTTCTAATGAAGAAACCCTAGCTTGCTAGACTTGGATGAGAAGATAGATGATGAATTAATGAAGAGAGAGATGTAAAAATGAGTTGTTAGATGTAAAATGAGGATAAAAACACTTATTTATAGACAATTTTTCCTTAGTATCCCTATTATACCTCATTACAAGCCATGTAGTGAAATTAAAGTTTAAATTTCACTTTTTCTCGCTCAAAGGTCAAAATAGGGCAAGATAGGACTCATTCGCCACACATGGTGAATGGGTCCCACCTGGATGGGGCTGATTCACCATACATGGAGAATAGGTCCCATAGGGGGCATTCCAATAGCTAAGAAGCTAGGAGATAAGGAAATAAGGTTTAAATTGCAACTTTGTCAGGTATTTGATCAATTTGAACCTTGGGATGCACAATATGGGTTATTAAGGACCGATTAGTGATGATGTAAATATCAAATAGGGATTGGGACACATAAATCAATGTGAAAGTGTGATTAAATACACTTTACAACACTAAAATGAGGTCCACATAGCCTAGGAATGCACAAGAACCAATGTGAATGTGCAAGACACATTACAACACTAGTTTATCATTAAATTTAAGTTAAGAACCTTCTATATTAATGTAATAATGTTATTAAACACATTTTATATTGTTGAATTAGGGATAAATAGGTTTATTAAGTCCAGAAAAGTGTGAAAGCATCTTACAACACTTTACAACACCTTTACAAGACATCATTAAAAGCATGTTATTCAATTTTTAAGGGTCCAAGACCTAGTGGATGCATAAAATGCCTCACAACACTAGATTAAGTCCTCATTAAGTCCATTTTATCATGAATTAATCCCATGTCAAGCAAAGGGTCCTTTTTTCTATGGCATAATAAGAAAGCTCAATTATTAATGACAAGCCTAGAGAAATGTGAAAGTGTGTTACAACACTTTACAACACTCTAAATAAGGCAAGATTAAGGTTTATTTTGATTAAAAATAGGTTTATTAAGCTTAGTTAATTGATAAAACCCTAGAAATGTGTGAAAGTGTGTTCCAACACTTCAAAACACTTTTACAAGGAACCATTAAGATTTATTTGTTCACAAGGGCCCAACACCTAATGTGAATGTGTTATCCACATTAAAACATCAAATCAAGGCAAAATTGAGCCAAAATCACAAGTAGGGCTTGAACAAGTCAGAAAAATTAGAAGGGTTATTTTCTTAGTGACTCCAAGGCCAATCTAAGAATTCTCTTAACATTTCTTTCTCCTCTAAGGATATACTTAAACATTTTCGTGATGGTCCTCCTTACATAGTTGGTTGTATCTATGATAATCCCACAAATGGGATATTTATAGATCCGGCCCGTGGAGAGAATGTGATCTTCGAGGAATTTTTACTTTTGCATGAAGTCTATCAAGATGAATATGATAAACCAAAAGCATATATCAATACACACAATGGTTTTTCTTTCCCTACGATAGGATCCATCACCTTACCATTTTCAATAGGACCAAAAAAATTAGATGTCACATTCTCCATCATCTAGTAGTCAAACCAATTTCGTGTAAAGCTAGGTCACCCATGGCTTTAATCCATGAAAGTCATCCCTTCTATTGTGCATTAAATGCTTAAAGTTTCCCTTTCACAGTGAAATATTCATTGTCCACCATAGTGTCTTCAACCCTTTATCATCCAAGCGAAACATTTCCTTAGATGCTTTTTGGCCCGAGCCCATGTAACCTATAAAGCAACGAGAAGACTTCTTTTTCATATCCTACCAAAAATTCAAAGCAAAGAAAATCGCCAAACTATCTCTATGAAACATGTCCCCATCAACCTCTCAACCTACAATCCTTGACGAAACAATGCTTGAACCTAAAGAAGACCAAAACAACCAAGCCAAAACTAAAATAAAAACTTCAGCTACATCCTACAAACAACCAAGAGATAGTGTAACCAACCCCATCACACCTCCTAGAATAATTTTTTTTTACAAATGTCTCATAGAAAAATGGTCCCTTGTCATTTTCATGGCCTTTTAGGTCTTGTTTCATGGTATTTGATGTGTTTTTCCTTGATTTTATTTTGCTACATGGATTGAACATGCATAATTAGGTACTGAAATTCATTTAATGATGTCTTATGAAGGTGTTGTGAAGTGTTGTAAGACATTTCTACATTCTCCTAGACTCTATTCATTACAATTCACCTAAAAATCATCTTTTGACACATCATCAAGTCCTATTTTGAAGTGTTGTAAAGTCTTGTAATAAGATCTCACACTTTCCTAGGTACAAATTCACTATTTAACTCTTTTTATGACTTAATTGACCCCTTTATGCCCTCATATGCTTTAATTAAGTGTATTTTTGGATATTATCCTGACAAACAACATTAAATGAGACATATTTCTTGACACTTGTTTTTAGGTCCTAGCTGGGACCCATTTTCCATGGGTGGTGAATGAGTCCCCCTTGGCCCCAAATTCAAAATATTTCAAATTTCTTTCCAGGATTTTATTAAAAAACACTTGATGGCGGCCTATGATGAGGTATGAATGGTAAAATATTACACAAGATTGTATAAATAGGCATTTTTCATCTCATTTTACATCTCATAATTCATTCAAGCATTCTATCTCACATGTCAAGCATTCAAGTATTCTACAACATCAATTCAAGCAACATTCAAGCACTTTGAATCATTCATTGACATTACTTCAGAATTGCAAGATCAAGGATTTGGTGAGTATTTACTTTTGCATGTTATGTATTCATCACTCTCTTTCATTTCATTATCTTTTCAAGGGTTTAATTACTAAAAGTGGGGTTTGACCAAGGGAAACCCCTATTCACTAACCCTAATCATTTTTCCCCTTTTACTTGTGTATTGCAGCCTTTTGTTTGCAGATTCGATAGGTTATTAGGTGTTGAAGATTTATTTTTATGTCAACTAAGTGCTTCAAGTCAACATAAGTCAAATTCAAGCTTGGAGAGAGTTATTTGTCCATTTTCTACAGATTTGACTTCAGCAACCTGACAAGCAGACATTTCCAAATCTGGTGTTGCAGAGTTGTCTCCTTGTTTTTCATAAATTTGGGAGAGGACTTATTTTCCACCTATGGTGAATCAGTCCCACCTTAGGACTAGAAACTTGAGTTTTGTCAGATTTCATATCCCGAGTGTCAGAAACCAGCTCCTAGCAGTTTTTCATTGGAAGGAGGACTAATTCACCACCCTGGGCGAATGAGTCCCACTATGAAAAATCAATAAAATTCATTAGCATCCAGAATACTCTAGAATCATCACAATTCATCCAGGTGCACTCAGATTCTTCCCTTCTCTTTTTGTTCTACATATCATAATGTGTTTTCAAACATAGCTTAAATTGCACTATTGCATTCATTTAAATCCATTTAAATTAGTTAATTGAATTTAGATTACTTCATTTAGGCATAACAACATCACACATAACATTAATTGGATGAACCTCCCGCATTTTTGGTTCCTACTTCTCTCCTTTTAGGTGAGAAACCCTAGAAGAGTTAGAGTTGCACTTAGGAACCGAAAATCGACTGTTTATTTTGGTGAACCCGACTTTTAGACACTTTTCATTTCTGATTTCATTCTCATATTGCATCATAGTTTAAATTTGCATCAACATTCAATTAGGTCATTGTTTTGTTATTGCATTCTAGGACTTTCATATTGCATTAGTGAAAAGATCATTTAGATTTCATTTTTGCATTGCATCTCATTGAAAAATCCAAAAAAAATCAGCATTCTTCATTTGTGCTTGCATTTTGTAGAACATTTAAATCATCTTCAAAATTTTGAAAAACACAAAAAAATTACATCCTGGGACTCATTCGCCACCCAGGGAAAATCAGTCCCTCTGCACTTTTTTCTCACTATTTCTGGCATCTTTCTGACATTTTTCTACATTTATGTTTTTGTATTTTGTTGTTTGTTACAGTTAGCAGCCTTTCTATTATTTGCATTTAAACATATTAGATCATCTTGCATTTTCATTCACCCTTCCTTTGTGGTACTTGTATGAGTGTTTGGTATCCCATTGATAATACTTCAGTGAGAAGAAGATCTAGACTCATGGCATCCCACGATAGCACTTTCGTTGTGGACCTTGGGATCTCACGAGCTCCTACTCCTAGTATGGAAAATGGTGCATTAGGCATTGATCATACCACCTCCATACCTTCACCCTTCCATCCCGTAAACATTGACACACACAACAATTCTCTTCCCAAAGACAAGGTCATTAGTATTCATGAAGAATTTTCACATTTACAATAAGACTTGTCACATGAAAACATTTCCCAAACTGCCATACCTACCATTGATAATCTTCATCGTTTGATTGAAAGTGATGAAGGCTTGCAAGTGATGAAGAAAATTGTTGATATTTACAATAAACATGACTCTTCCAGTACCGAATCCGCAAACATTCCTGTAAGCCAAGGAGGACCTTCAATTCCTCCCCCTTTAACCATAGCTTCCATTCCAACTTATACCAATCCGCAGGTCACTACAACCATGCAACAAGTTAGTTATATGGCTCCTTCCTTTACAATTCCACCTAACATTCCTACCTCTCTTGTGGCATCACAAGTCCCTTCCACCACCTTCACACCCCTTAGTATTCCTTTCACTTCACCTCACATCCCTTACACTCCATCACCATTTTCCCTTCCATATCAATCTACATACCCCGATCTTGTTATTACACAACTCCTTACTACCATTTCTTCCATGCAACACCAAATTTCAAACATTAGCCAAGGTCAACCCACCCCACCCACATGTCATTTCCATAATAGTCCATTATCCTTAGAAATATTACGTGCCCTAATGCCACAAGGGATAGAAATGCCTCATTTTGAGAAATACGAAGGAAAAGGAGATCCTATCAATCATGTTAATGCTTACACAGCTTTATGTAGTGATTTGTCCTTGATGAGAGACTTTTAGCCAAACTTTTTCCAAGAACCTTGAAAGACATTGTGTTAGAATGGTTTTCCAACTTTCCTAATCATTCCATCCATTCCTTCAATGAGCTTGTGGATGCTTTCATAAGTAACTTCCAAGTTCACATGACACCTAAGAAAAAAATGGCTAATCTCATGCGATGCAGACAAAACACAGATGAAAAATTTATGGATTTTATCTCACAATACCATTCCTTGTATGCCCAAATTGA